>JANHFL010006654.1:67561-116900 GCA_032468155.1 Oxyrhabdium leporinum | reverse complement strand
CTTCTTCCTCAACCGTCTCTCCAGGACGATCTAGACCGCTACGGTCCCCCTCCAAGCTTGGTTCGGTATTCTCCATCAGAGACCCAACGGAGAACCCATCTCGCTGCGATCCAAGCCCCGCCCCCACTACACAGTGCTTTACAGCCCTCTCTAAGCGGTTTACAGATTCAGCATATTGCCCTCAACAATCTGGGTCTTCATTTTATCCACCTCAGAAGGATGGAAGGCTGAGTCAACCTGAGCCTGGTGAGATTCAATCTGCCAAATTACAGACAGCCGGCAGCCAGCAGAAGTAGGCTTCAGTACTGCATTCTAACCACTATGCCACCGTGGCTCTTACCGCAGCTCTTAATAACAATGTTTAGTTTAGTTAATACTGAATGAGGTTATAATGACTAGTGACATAGGAGAATTTATGATAGGTAGGGAAATCATAATTCCAGTGCCTCATTGTGATCTCATAACATCTTTTAAAATGTTGAATATACACTGATTTAAATAAAAAGGAACTTTCCTGGGTCTAAACTTGGTAACCCAGTGTTCCAGTGATTTTCTGGTTGACAGAATAAATACGATTGCTATAAGATTTTCTCTTTTCAGGTCTTGCTCATGTACTGTTGACAAAAGACAAAATGTTTTTATCATTGCCTCCTTCATAGTGCAAATTATATTTAATTTTTAGCTCCCTAGTTGTTACTAATATCACAGGGCTGGATGAAGAAAAAAATTAATAGTAATTTTTTGTACACAAATGCTTGCCATCCTAAACGTTGTACACTAATAGTTTGACAACATGACACATTTCTAGATTACATGGCTGAACTTTTATGATACTTAAATCTTGCATGAATCTACATTGTGATATTTCACAGATTCTGGCTATTTGTGATGTATCTGTTAGAAACATTTTTCAAAATATTATCTTCTTTGTGAAGATATTTTGTGGAATGATGGTTACACATTAAACATTTGCTGATTCCTGCTGCATTTTTGCTGATGAAAGATTTCCTGCATCTTTTACGAATTGTAGAAATGTGATGATATGGACTGTTCTGTTTACACTTCTGCATGTCCTTAAATGTGTACTATAGAACTCATTCTCTGTTCACATCTATTTACCTATCCTCTCCTGATCTTTTGTGCTGTTCCAAAGCTCCAAGTGTAAACAGGATATTTTTGGTATAGAAGTTGCAGGACAATGTATTATGAATTATATGTTACTCAATATCCTTCAGCCCTTCCTTTTCCTTCCTTTCAATTTACCTTCCAGGTTCTATAGCAGAAAATGGAGTGAGCTCCTCTAGCGCTACAGACAAGTCTCAGAAACAGTCACTATCTATGAACTTCCAGAATGTTGCTACTAGCTCTGTTGATGAAGGCTTTGCTGCTGGGGAGTCTTTGAAACAAGAATGTGACTCTCTAGCCAACCAGACAGCCAGCAGCACCACGTCTAAATTGTCATCAGCTTCCCCTTCGGTCAGCCAGACTTTCCGATGGCCTAACCAGCCAGCGAAAAATTGCAAGACATTGCACATATGCTTACCCCGAATTGTGATCTTGTCAAAAGCTGCCTATTGCCTCCTTGGCTCACAGAAAAGTGGCCAGACACCTTTTTCTTCTGCTTTGTTACCTCATGCTGATGTGTCTTGGGTAAGCTCGCTAAGGCCTTTGCTTCACAAGGATATGACTAGTGAAGAGCAATCTCTTTACTACCGACAGTGGACTGCTGCACGGCAACACCATGCAGACTACAGCAACCATGGTGAAACCACTAGCACCAGGAGTTTTCATCCACGACGGCTACTTCTTACAGGGCCACCTCAGGTAAACAGACATAATGGGGCAGACCAGACTTCTCCAGCCTGGCTTCTCCCAGATGAGTTGGGAAGATGTGTCTGAGATTTCACACCTTTGAGTTATGTTGGCTAGGAATTCTGGAAGTAGAAATTCCTAAACATCTAACTAGGCTAAGGAAGATGGTGTTACAAAATAAGAAAGAATAAAATGTTTAGTAATTCACATTTATTAATGATAAAATACACTTTGAGAAATATAATTTGTAAGCAACTGCGACTATTTGGAGCATGTAAATTTCCTGGAATCTTTTATTCCAGGCTGTAATAGTAAATGCTTCTATTATAGTATGAATCACTACATCCTTGGAGTTAATTTTATGATTGTTTTGATGTCAGTTGGGCCCAAACCAATGACCTTCCAGAGACATTTGCACACTATGCTGGGTCTTCTTCCCTCTGAACCTGTGTATAAGCCATAAAATCTATGCTTCAGAGCAGATGTAGTTGCATCTTAATTAGATTCAGAGCAGAATGGTACCAGGTTACTTAACTCTGTGTTTCTTAATTGAATTCTGCATGCTTCTGCATGTTTGTAAGAATGAGCAACAAATTAGTGCATGCTGCTTGTTTCTATGACTATGTCCTTCCTTTATGGACATTAATAAAAATAACCAGGAAGGGTAAAGTTTAATGCTATCTAAACCAGAGTTCTAGTTAATTGTTCCTGAAAAATCTAGAATTACAATTACAAATTAGGACAATTTCAAATTACTTGGGGGTAATAAACAGGAAATGAGTATTCGGGAGCCTGGTTTTAGATGCTATAATATATCCTACTTGTTTAGTTTGAGTTACTTGTGGAAAGAGGCACTAATAGAGTAAACAGCAAGTCTCAGTTTATCAATATGTGTAAATACGGCCAATTAATTTCACAGTATTTCTTCCTATTGAGTATGAATTACTGCAGAAGTGCAGCTTCAAATAGATTTCTGATACTTAGTGTAAGTAGAATTGGTAGTAATTATTACCATATGAGAAAAGAAAGCTCCAGTGTGTATGATAAGTTGGGTGCCATTGAGTTGGACTGGACTATTAGTCATTGCAAGGACAAATGTTCACCATCATGATAAGTCTCTGGCTTGCAGTTTTTGTAAGGAATTCCAGGGATCTTTTTTATCCCATCTTTCCACCTTAGCTATTGCTTCCCCCTTCTTCTACTGCCTCAGTCTTGCCTTCATAATTGAGGGATTATTTTTCCTGATTCATCATCTGCTCATATCATATGCCTCAAATCTCACAAAGTCTGCCATGTCAATCAAATGCTATAGGACATATTTTTAGCTTTTACAGCTGAGTAATAATTTTTAAAAGAACCTTTGATCCTTGCATATTCATGCTTGTTGATGATATACATCTACTTCCTGCAGGCAAGGGGAAATCCATAATCAGTGATACCAAATATTATTTTCTTTATATCAGAACATGGTGAAGATTGGGTCTATTTAATATTTGTAATAAATTTTGTCCACAAAAATATAAGTTGAGCTTCTTGCAAAGAAACATAAAGCAGGAAACAATTGATCCTCCAAACATTATCCAGTGAAATAATTTCAGCCCTCACCTAAGACTTCATCTTAGTTTTAGGGCAACAGTTTTTTCAGGAAATTACTTTCATTTTATAAATAAAGGTTTAGGTATTCCCCATCCAGTCGTGATTGACTCAAGGGGCCAATGCTCATCTCTGATTCTTAGCCAAGGTAGCCTGCATTGTCTGAGAGAAGCTTCTGTCATCATGTGGACAGTGTGAAAATACAGAATGCATTTAACCTTCTCACTGAAGTGGTACTTAATTATCTACTTACATTTTCATGCTATTGAACTAGGTTGACAGGAGCTGGGGCAAGTAATGGGAGCTCAACCCATCGTGCAGCACTCTTGTCTCGTATCTGGGCTGCCAGCTTTTCAGCTGAGAAGCCCAATGTCTTAACTGCTGAGCCATCCTTCACCCTCTATAAAGGTATTAGAGAGTATTAATTTCCAAGGTTGATGAGACCTCTGAGATTATTAGTAATACCTTTCCGGTACTTCAAAACTAATGGATTATTTTAAGGTCCCTGATCATTCAGTGATTTTCTTTTCATGGTGATCAAGTCTATTAAACAAATGATAACAAATTCTACTCACCTCAGTACACAGATAGCATTTGCAAGTTCTAACATTTTGGTGCCTTATCTGAAAGCTTGGAGTTCATAGATGTGTAGGAAAAATTACAATGTGTAGTAATTCACAATTACTATAACAACTTAGTTCATGTTAGACTGGTACTATTGTCATGTTCCTCCCACAGGTTTTAATGAAAAGAGGTTTTTTTTAAATAAGTGACGACCTTTACATGAAGCATATGACTTGAAAAGCTCTCTGTTCATTTAAAAATGGATAAAAACCTGATTTAAATAAAAATAATTTCCAGTAACTGATAGTATATTTGCATGAATGAATCAGTCCTGTATTGATTAAAATATTTGATATTGGATAGTGAGGAAAAATAGAATGGATAAATGAAATAATGTTATTGAGCATTTTATTTCTACTGAGAGAAGAAGAGCTGATTATGTATGATGTTGATTTAAATAATATTAATATTAGATAATATTTGAATTATATAATTGGAAGTCATGTGAAGGTTTTGTAATCTGAATCTTTGTTTTGTTAAATAAGTCCAAATGTAAGCATGTAATTTTCTTACCTGCGAGAAATCACTGAATCTTCAATAAATTACAGCAATGAAAGTTTGGGCAAGCAAGCATATTAATTAATTAAGAAAGTTTTCTGTGAACAATGATTTGATTTTATAAGCTGCTCATGAATTATTGACATCTCAGAGCTTTATCTGAAAGAACTTTAAGGCATAACTATTGCTTTTGAAAAATTCAATGTGCAACAAACTAGGTAAATTTTTATTTTAAAAAATAATATTTTGAAACCCCACTTAATAGATACTTGATGCTCTAAAGTGTATTGCCATGCCTACATTTTGTTTGTCACAGCTTGAATGAACAATGATTCTTTTTGGAAATGATTGAAGCAGAAGATCCCAGAACAAAATGAATACACTTTTCTGATAGTATATTTTCAGAAGCTGTTTTTTATTATTATTATTTAGGTTGGGAAAACTGGCTCTTATTTGCAGTTCCTACGAATTCTCTTTCGAATGCTGATCAGATTGCTGGAGGTAGACGTGTATGATGAGGAAGATATTAATATCAGTGAGTACTAAGGACCTCTGTTCTAATTTTTGAAGACAGTTCTTTTTAATATGTGTGAAGCTTACAAAAGAGAAAACCAACTATTGTAATACAAATTTGGCCTTGTGTTAGCACAAAAAAGTGGACGGAGTAATGACAAATCAGAACTAGGAATATCAAATTATTCTTTACCAACATTCCCCCTGATACTTTCCCTGATGATAAAATATTATTTTTAGAGACATTTGTCCAATTTCGCTAAAAGACTTTACAGTTTTTACATACTTGAATTGTAATTGTAATATTTACTGACAATATTGTAATCTGTATGAGGAATTTAGATAACACAAAACTATGATTTGGATATTAACTCATTAATTCATATTTTCTTTTAGATCATGCGGAAGAAAATGAAATTGCCCAGGCTAGCAGTGATCAGTGGCCTGACATCGAAACTGTCAGGAAAATGAATTTTGATCTCAGTGTTCATGATCCCAAATATGTTCTTATGAGTCCAGTCTACACAGAGCAACTGCAAAAAATAAAGCAGGGTGAGGGAAACACTAAATTATAGTTTCTTCTTCCTACCTAGTTTTTCAGAAATTTTATTGGGGTATTTTAACAAATAATTTTTAGGATTTGTTAAGTTAGCTGTTTTCCTTTCATTGCCTTTGTCCACAGAACCCAACAGAGAAACCAGAGTTGAAGAATCCAGAAAGCGTAATACTATTTCTATGATGCTGACTAAGTACGCAGCTTACAATACTTTCCACCACTGTGAACAGTGCCATCAATATATGGACACAAATCCTTCAGCCCCGGTATGCAATGCTTCCATCTAGCAGGCATTATTTTTTCCACCAGGGTCCCATTGAGGGGGGAAAATGGTTTCTAAGAGTGATGCTTTTATGGGAACAGAATGGAATAGTGGTTAAAGTATTGAAAGCTTTTTACGATCTATAAAGAGTTTCTCTTCTTGTTTGGAAAAAGCTACTCTATGTTAAATACGTGCCTGCAGATGCTTTGGCTTTTTGATGGAAAAGGTTCTTTTAAAAAAACCGCGGGAATATGAACACAGCACAACTGATGACTTATTAATGCAGTTGTGTCATTTTCTGGGATTGTACAGGTATCTGCTGTATCTATGTGATGCGGGAAACATTTATCTATATTGCAGGTAAATGCATATCCCTGTGTGTTATGAAACATCTCTTCTGAAAGCATTACATAGCTTTAGCCAATATTTTTTAGTATGCAACTATGGGCAAAGTTTTACTAGCAGTATGAAAACATTCTTATTCTAAATTGTGATGCAAAACGAAGAGGAGTCTAACAGCATGCACCATATTCTTGCAAAATCTCATTTATTGAAAATAAACCCTATTTTGCGGATATTTTCGTAAGAGTAATCCAAATACGCTGCTCACATATATAACATTTGATAATATAGCCTCACTAAAGCTGGTTAATATTGCCAGTTGGTCTCTTTAGTGCGTTACAATATATTTTTCTCCCTTGTATGCAGATGTCTGATTCTACCCTACATGCCTTTACATTCTCATCCTCAATGTTAGGAGAAGAGATTCAGCTACATTTTATCATTCCTAAATCCAAAGAAAACTATTTTGTCTTCAGCAAACAGGGCAGACATTTGGAAAGCATGCGTCTTCCTCTTGTGTCTGATAAGGTTAGTGAAATGTGTTTTGACTGAGGTGGTGAGTTATATAGATATGTGCAAGTATTGATTTAAGTAGGGATTGATTTCCTTATTGATAGGCCCCAGTTTGTGAGAGTTGGAAGAAAAGTTTCCAACTCCATCTCCTTGAGTACAGGTTCTCCACAGGGCTGTGTCTTGAGTCTGCTATTGTTCACCTTGATGACCCACGACTGCTGTGCCAAATCTGCTATGAATCATATTGTGAAGTATGTGGATGACACGGCAGTGGTGGGTCTTATCTGGAACGACAGTGAAGACACTTATAGGGAAGAGGTGAAGGCACTGGTGGTCTAGGTGCAATAAAAGTAACCTGGTTCTAAATGTTAATAAAACAAAGGAGATCATTATAGATTTTAGAAAGAGCTGGCATAGTCATACTCCACTCAGTATCAAGGATACAGCCGTAGAGGTGGTCAACTATTAAGTATCTGGGGATGCAGATAACTAACAATCTCAATTGGCCTGAACATGTCATCCTTAGTAAGCGTGCAAACCAGCGTCTGCATCTCCTGCGTCAGATGAAGAGAGCAGATCTTTCCCCTTCTGTCCTGGCCACTTCTTACAAAGGCATGATTGAGAGCGGTTTAACAAACTGCATCACTGTTTGGTGGCAGTAGTGTCTCAGATAGAAGATCCATAAAGAGAGTGATAAGGACAGCTGAGAAGATTATAGGAAGTTTGCTTCCTATTATTCAGGGTACTACTTATAAGTGCTACGTGCTTAGAGCTCAAAACATTGTTAGAGACCCCACACACCCATTTTACTATCTGTTTCTGTTGCTTCCCTCTGTGAGGAGGTTTCGAAGTATTTCTAGTAGGACTACCAGATTCTGTAACAGCTTTGTTCCCTATGCCATCCATCTGGTAAACTTGCAAGATTCGTTTTTCTCGCCATGTACATATATACATCTGAACTAGACTGTGTTGTTTCTTTGTGTTTTATAATATATGTGGGTATATGGGTATATGCAGAATTTATTCACTTATTTATTTTTTATATTTATTTATTTATTTTGTCATGCTTATGTAGTGTATGTTGGAGGTAGTGACCCTTTGAGAACTGTATGCAATGAAATTTCATTTTAATGTATGCCGATCAGTGTACTTTTAAAGTGACAATAAAGTTATTCTAAGTCTAAGTTCTAAGTCTATAAAAGAATATATCTAAGAGGCTGATACTCAGTTCCAGAGTCTGAATTCGGTCTCTTTTTCATTTAACTCTTTTTCATTTAATTTCAATTAACTCATGGATTGTTTATTTTCCAGCAATATAAGCATCTCGTTGTCAGGGTTGAGGCCTATGTGTATTTCCGTACCCATGTATAAATGAAAAACCAAAGATGTATAGGGACTAAAAACTGCTGAGCAAGATTGTGGATTTCTTTCACTACTTTCAATGGGAAACCAGCAAGCATTGATAATTGCTGGAAGACAAGCAGGAACTATAAAGTTCCTTCCCCCAACTAGTAGAGAAGTACAAAGATGGCCTTGCGGAAGACATGCAGCAGCCATTCGGAAAACATAAATTTACCTCAGAAAAACGGGAAGGGTGAGAAAGAAGCTCAAGAAGCCTCATCTCTATTTAATATAAGAGGCTAGGAAAGAGAAATGCCGTCAAGCTTTCAATTTTCTGATATTATAATCTATATCAAGAAAGTAGAGTTCTGGTATTCATTGTGACATCTGTTTCCTGACCTAACTTGAAGGGATGACAGTATTAGAGATCATTGTTAAAAATTCTGCTTTCTGAAAATTCTGCCGACCCACTTTTAATCTAAATAGAGGATCACAACCATTACCAGTGAGATTTTACCATTTGGTGAGATTAGATTTAGGATGCACTGTGAGGGTTTTCTGGATTCAAACTACTGATACATTGGAAGGTATTTTAGATACTCAACTATCAGTTCCCCCTTTCCATCTCTCAGTTTTATAAACTGACCTCAGCCCATCCACGTGTTCTTTTAGGAATAAAGCCAACATACATGAATTCTATGTTATACAACTACATAACAATTTAAAATTATTCTTCACAGTATTTATGGGTAAAAGAGAGAAGACAATGAAAATTGAAGAATGTTCTGGTTGGCAGAATTCTCCCAGCATGATTTTTCCATATATCACATAGTCCTGAAAATAAGTAACATTAAAATCATGGACAATGAGTACATCTATGAGACACATTATATTTCCTTTGGCTTGTCATCCTGCAGAATTTGAATACAGTAAAGAGTCCTATTTTTACACCTTCAAGTGGGCGTCATGAGCATGGTCTCTTGAATCTTTATCATGCTATGGAAGGCATCAGCCACCTCCATCTTCTTGTGGTCAAGGAATATGAAATGCCACTTTACCGCAAATATTGGCCCAACCATATCATGCTGGTTCTACCTGGCATGTTCAACAATGCAGGAGTTGGTGAGTAAGACAAGAGTCTAGAATATGGGTATTTTCCTTTTGTTTGCAAGACGGAAAAAAGAAAAAATCCATGATGGAGACATGAATGTTTCTGTAGTTGTATAAAAAGATTTCAGTCTAGTTAGCAGTAAACTTTCAAATAGTAATAATTTCCATTCTTTGTAGCATATTTAACAGTAAGCTTGCCTATGTCTATTGTTAAATTCATGTACATTCTATTATTTAAAAAAAAGAATTTATTTTTCTAAAAAATTATAGATGCACAATTAACAAAACAATATTTAAACTTAAAAAAACTTGAAAAAAATAGAGAAACAAACTAAAAATACAAACTAAGAAAAAAGAAAGAAAAAACCACCTACTTGTATCTTAAAGTTGCTGAGGTTGAGAAACACTGATCTAGCTTTAATTTAGAATCTGTTCCTCTTTGGACTTTTCATGCAAGCTCATTTTTGCCACTCAGGAAAAAAAAACAAAAACAGTCTCCCTGTTGCCTATTTTCAGGTGCTGCCAGATTCCTAATTAAAGAGCTTTCTTACCATAACCTGGAACTGGAAAGAAATCGTTTGGAGGAACTGGGAGTTAAACGTCAGTGTGTTTGGCCATTCATTGTTGTAATGGATGATTCTTGTGTCTTATGGAACAGTCATGTTGTCCAAGAACAATCTAGGTAAGTTTCTCAAAGCTGATGTGGCATTAATGACTTGGAGCAGAATCTTGGACCAGTTCTAACGTCATATCCACTGGTTCACGGCAAGAAAGGGCAAGTTTGCTGTGATGATGATATTTGATAACATGAAATAGATATTTCTTTAGGCATCTAAAATGGGATATTTTATGACACAAGATAGGATTAGGAAGCTGGCACCTTTGCTTTATTAGGAAACCATCATATGAATATTGCACCAAAGTAAATAAAATTCTTGAAGCGCTGTTCGGTACCTTAGCCGTACCTGCTGTTTGACAGCTTTTTTTTTTAAAAAAAGGGCAATCATGCTAAGGATAATCTCTGATTTTTAAAGCCATTATTCAATATTATAATGCAGTTGTATGTGTCCATTAATGAATTTGGTTCAATAGAGTCTTGATAGTATACTTTAATGGTAGCATGATTACATTATGTTTAACTTGGAACTCTATTGGTTTAAGATCTACCTAATTTTCTAGGAGAATTAGGCTTACAGTGATGTTTTTAGTTCTGTGTCTTTTTCCCTTTCATATTTCTATTCTTCATTAACTATCCAAATTGTGCTTATAGTTCAATGTCAATACTCACTGACCTCTTCTCTATGTACTTTATACACCCAATGTAAAATGACAACCATGGCAGACTAGCCCAAATGTAGTTGTATAGAAAACACAAGGAAGAACAAATGCTCTGATTTCTCTGACCTAGTTGTTCACTTTTCATTCCAGCTTTTTGGTACATCATTCTTTAAAATTGTAATTGTTCTGGGATGTGTTTTATGTCATCCATTTGGATGTGCTGTATGGAATCTCTATCCTCTGAAAGTTGGTGGTCTTAAATTAGCATTGTTGCATTGTCCATTTATAGCAACTCTATACATTTCCTCAATTTTTGAAGACCTTACTACCTCCTAAAAGAGAGTGCATGTAATTCTTTTTGTATAGAGTTGGTGTATAAGAGAGCAGATTTTGGGTGCTCTAATACTGCCCTCCCTCACAGAACCCTGTTGCTAATGTCTGACCATAAGTAGGCTTCATTGCTTCCCTACCTGCAGTAGTAACATACAAGAGCTGCTGCAGTAACTTATAACAATGGCTAAAAGATTTGGGAAAAGTGCTTTGTTGCAAAATTCATGTCACAATCTCATACCACTTTCACTGTTTCCAATGGTATATTTAATTCAGATGGAATGATGGCTTGATATCATACAGCTTCATTCTACATGAAGATGTTTTGCAGGTGACTGAAAACTCACACAGTGAATAGAAAATATGGATTGGAGACTGTTGCAAGCAATGTATTTTGTTTCCCTTTTCCAGGAAGTAGAGGGTGTAAAAGAATTTTTTTCTTCCAAAATGGAAAAGGTTGGAATGATGCATTGAGGACATGATAATTTTTTGCATTATTTTGTTGATCAGATATAAAACGTTGATTAGCTTATGGTGTTCCTTGTCCATTTTCTACATGCTGAAATCTGCAGGAGTCAAGACAATTGCACAATCTGCTTGAAAACAATTGACAGATATTGGGGAGTGAAAATGGTGCTATGTGGAAGTCTCCTAAGGCATCCAGTACTAGTATCTTCATAAAAGTAGCCATTTCTTGATTAGCTTAAAAGACTGAAAGACTGTAGAATGGCAGCTTAAGTCTGGTTCATAATAATCCAAGGAGAATGCTGCATTTGTTGTACCATTTTCCATATTGATTTAATAAGCACATTATCTTCATGTATGTGTTGTAGATATCATTGTGATGTAATATACTCACGTTTTTTGGCTTTTTGCCTTTCAGTAGTCAGTGTATGGGTCAAGAATCATCCAGTAAAAACGTATCTCTAAAGAGTGTTCTACAGCATATTGAAGCCACACCCAAAATTGTCCATTATGCAATACTGGGCATCCAGAAATGGAACAGCAAATTGAATTCTAGAGCACCCAAAGTCCCCTTTTCCAGATGCCACATACATGATTTTATACTGCTCAACATAGACCTGACTCAAAATGTGCAATATGATCTGAACAGGTGGGTAAAAGTATGGTGCTAGATTGGATGTCTTCATGTGTTTTCTCTCCTTGTCCTTGCCTGCCTACATTTGTTCTTCTGAAAAAGATCAATGAGACAAATTCCTACGTAACATTTTTCTTTAATAGTTATTTGGAACATGGTAAAGTAGGAGGTTGATGTCTTCTGGAAAGAGGACTAGACAATGAAGGGCAGAAGGTTTGCCTCCGTTCCTCTTAAGCACTTTGTAGAGAACTCAGGTGCAAGAACATCTTATTTCATCCATGAGATTTTGATCAGCATTTTATTTCATCAGGTTAAGTGAATACTAGTAAGGGGTAGGGGAGGGAGGAGGAGGAAAAAAATTTTTTTGCCTGGTGCTAATTGATACCTTCCCTTTTGGGCAGCTTGCTATTGGGACATTGTACAGGAAAAGAAACCAAGCATGGGAGAAAATTGTCTTGTAATCAAGCACTTTCTCCATGAATATTTTCATCCATTTTCTAATTTGGAACTCATTTAGCACCCAAGGTGCAGAATTGAGACCAAGGAAATTCACTTGTCCTCCTAGGGGCTATCTGGTAGGAAGAACTAACATTGGGTTAGCATTATTTTAAGTGTTTTCTTTGGGAGGCGATGTAGGTAAAACCTCTAAGCAAGTGACTGTATCTTAATGTGTAAATTATTTGAAGCATTAAGTGTAAAATATTTGTACATATACAGCCTTTTCTTGTTACTTTGTATTGTAGAATTCTAAGCTAGAAGTTCTAATTAGCTTCCTAAGCCTATGATTTCCAAGTAAGATTTCAGCTCTATGAAGTCTCAGTGAGCATATCTAATATCAGAGACAAATTCTAGGAACTGTAGTATCAACATATTTGGAGAGCATCAGATTATATATCCATATGTAAATTTATGTTCATCTGCTTAGGTATTTTTGTGAAGATGTAGATTTTAATCTGAGAACAAACAGCAGTGGCTTGCTTATGTGTTGTTTTAACAACTTCAGTCTTATGAAGAAACATATCCAGGTTGGCGGTCAAAAAGATTTTGATATTAAACCGAAAATTATGGTGAGTAGAAAAAGATGCTTGTTTGTATTCCCCTCTCCCCACTTCCATTTCCTTATGAAGTCATAGATATGGGGAAACGTTTCTGAGGGACAAATATATCAGATATATATCAGATATGAGATGTTTTGGACACTCATACTAAAACTCTTCCTAGAGGTGATTGTTTGCTTACTTAGACTTGCCATCACTACACAGTCCCTGTATAAATATGAATGCTTGTTATAAGAATATTTTAGTTCTTTCTTAATGGTTTCCCCCCTTCTTGTTTGTTCGTTATTTCCCAACTTTATTATTTTTACAAATAACTTAACATGGCAAACCTACCTAATACTCCTTCCTCCTCTTATTTTCCTCATAACAACAACCTTGCGAGGCAGATTGGGGCTGAGAGAATGATTGGTTCAAAGTCGCCAGCCGGCTTTCATGCCTAAGGTGGAACTGGAATTCATAGCCTTCCGGTTTGTAGCCTGGTACCTTCACAATTAGACCAAACTGGTTCTCTTCCTGTATAGGAAGTGCTGGCTGTCCAGCATCACTGATCTGTGCTGTCATTGTTGCTGGGTACCACTTCCAGATTGATTGATTGATTTCTTAATTTACTTATTTATTTATTTATCATGCGCAACCACCACCATAAGGGAAGGTCCAGAGAGGGGTAGGGTGCCAAGACCTGTTCAAGCTTAGCTCCATTTTTTTCTTATTTTTTCCACTCTGTCCAACATTTTAAACTGATAATTGAATGTTAGTTGTACCCTGAACTACCTAAATATTCTCAGTATATTTCACATGGATGTATTGTTTTCCTATCTAGGTCTCAGAAAGTTTGACTCCACTAATCCCTCTTCAGTATGTTTGTGCTCCAGACAGCGAACACACCCTCTTGGCAGCTCCAGCTCAATTCCTTTTAGAGAAGTTCCTTCAATATGCCACTTACAAGCTTTTCCCAAAGGCTATCTACAACTTTAAAAACCCTGTCTTAGCTGTTGATTGCTATTTGAATATTGGGCCTCAGGTACGTATCCAGAAACCTTGTATTTTACAACTCAGTAGAAAAATAAAGGCTTCTCTTTGAAAGGAATGAATGTGGCAAGGCAATTCTAATCTTGAGACTTTTTGGTCAAGCTAAAGCATTGATATTACTCTTTTTAATTGCTTTATCAATATTTTGGATGTTGAGAACCATTTGCCAGGATATTTTACCCTCTCCTTTTTAAAATGTTTGGATAGACAATCTGATGCTCTTCGGCATATTGCAGATTCTTCTCATCTCTTTTTACTGTTTAAACAACTTTTGCCTTAATTTTCTTAAACTCACTTTGTCTGTTTTGGAAACAGTTGTAATTTATTAAAAGGATAATCTACATTATAAAGATGAATGTGTTTGGAATTTACTATTGATTGTTAAAGCTAATTTGATATTTATGTTCATGTTGAGATAAGAGCATATTAAGGAAAGAAGACTTAAACATATGTATCTGTTCTCATTTCTGGTATAGGTAGCTCTTTGCTATGTAAGTTCACGGCCGCATTCAGTTAATGTGAACTGCGAAGGGGTGTTTTTCAGTGGTCTTCTGCTCTACCTTTGTGACTCCTTCGTTGGACCAGACTTCCTTAAAAGGTTCAGATTCCTGAAAGGTAATGTGATTTCTGTATAGAACTTGCTGACTGATCCCTAACAAGGATAGACTGAACAGACATTGCCATTATATGCTGTGCAATGTAACAACCCTTATTTGACAAAGTTGTAGAAGTGTAATGAAAAACAGCATTATACTCCAGTTCCACTTCCACTTTCTAATTCTCCAATACTTTTACCCCTAAAACATGAAAAAGCCAGAAGCAAAATAATCTCATCCTTGGTTCTTAAATGCACACTCATTTAAGTGAAGTCTATTCTCTATTTCTTAGGAACATATTAAATAATTTTGAATTAGCTGCTCCTTAATATCCTAGTTGTTGTTTATTTTTTATTCCTGAAATACTGGAAAAATCTATGTAAAGAGGGGCTCTGTCCATCAGCACGATCTTTCTGAAAACTAAATGGAATGCGGCTACATGTGGTATGCTTCTGTATAAGAGAGGCAGTTGGGCCGTTCCCTGGAATATTGCTAACAGTTTCATCCTGAGTTCCTTTCCTTCCTTATCCCATGACCCAAAGGAGACACTGTGCAGCCTGACCTGAACTTTCCAGTGTACATATACATACATACAACACATGACAGACTGGAAACACACAGAGAGATACACAATACTTTGCTACATAGAATGAAATGCAGATGTCTCCCAGAATTCCATACCTTGCATTATTAATAAAGGTGATAGGCTGTCGGTTTGCTCCGTTTTTTTTCCAGTGAATGATAAAAGGTGAAGTGAGACTTTTGATTCCATGAACAAGATTGGTTGTGCAGAGATTCTACCTTGCATTTTGTATTACTTTAGTATATTTTTGTACATTGTTTTTATCCAGATTCCAGAAATAAATAAACAAAATAATAAAAAACTAATACTATAGATGTAATAAAATCTGTAACTTATTAATCTCTGTATTTCTGTTTTCTCAGGTAGGAAAATCAGGGAAGTACTTTGTATACTTTGATTTGAGATTTATGTGATGATCTCAGTCATAATTTGAAGAAATGTATACCACCATATAGTACTTTACAGCACTCTCTGGATGATTTATGTCAGCATATTGCCCCCAACAATTTGGGTCCTCATTTTACACATCTTGGAAAGATGGGAGGATGAGTCAACTTTGAGCTGGTCAGGATGAAACTCCTGGCTGTGGGCAGAGTTAGCCTGCAATACTGGATTCTGACCATTGTGTCACCAGGGCTCTTTTACTATTACTCTTTACTATTACTTTTTTTAAGGGTGCAATAATGTTTCCAAGTAATAGAGAGAAATCACAGAAAATAAATGTTGTGGAAATTAAACTGTGGTATAAACTGTCTGCTATTTAATTTCATCTTTTAACTTTAGGTGCAACACTGTGTGTGATATGCCAAGACCGGAGCTCCTTGCGTCAAACCATTGTCCGGTTAGAGCTGGAAGATGAGTGGCAGTTCCGTCTGAGAGATGAATTCCAAACTGCTAACAGCTCTGATGATAAACCACTTTATTTTCTGACTGGGCGCCATGTATAAGCTTGAGTCAAAGGCACAGGATGCAGGAGAACCCAATGCGCTGAATTATATCTTTTTCCTTATTTCAGTTAATGTACAATCACTGTGGAGCAAAGTGCAACCCAAGACTTGTGTTCAATCACTATTTTAAGGATTTCCCCAAATTCAGGCCCAGTTGTAGAAGTTTTCTCTATTATTTTATGATTGAAAGAGCATTGATCTCAAGTTAATTCTTCTGGGTTACTGATTTAGAAGACGCTATACCCACTGTGACTAAGATATGGAAAAATCTTTTCAAGGGGCGGGGGAATGAAATTACCGTACTTTTGGCCTCTGCCAGCTTGAGTTACATGAGACTACATACAAGGCAAGTGGGTTTGTCTGAAGATGATGTACTGAGAAATGCTGTCCATTTCTCTTCATATCTGTACTTTTGGTACGGTCTAAACTCAGGGGTTTAAAACTACAAAACACAAATATTTGTGTTTGAAAGAATAATCTTTATTCACTTTCTGTGCAGTGTTAGGTGAAGGTTTGTAATTTTTTTAATGTATTGAAACTCTTTTGGCAAAGTTTCCACAAAAGTTAAAACGTTTACTTCAAAAGCCTGAACAAATCAGTGAATGTACAGCAGGCATTTATATAAAGATGCAGCTTGGGGGTATCGTTTTTGATTTAAATCCAGAGATCCTTTGTGAAGAGAGAATCTGTGTAAGTGACTTTTTTTTCCTTCGACAATATATATAAAACTGGATCCCAAAGGAGTGGCTGCGTACAAACCTGCTTTTTGCACTCAGATCATCACTGACCATGGTTTGAAAAGTATCTGTTCGGCCAGCCTAAAATAGAAAGCTTTTGCATATTGTTTCCTCAGTGTATTTAAGCTCCACCAATGATTTCTGTCCTCAGTGTTATGGTATGTTGTTTTGAAATGGCTAAATAACTTTGTTTCTTGCATAGCTGAAATTCCTGGAATTGTTTCTGCAGTGGATGCTTCACATGCTTCAGCTTTCTCGACTGCTGGGGATAGAAAATGTTAGTTTTGTGCTTTATGAAGAGCATTTTACTATTCTATGATACAGAGACTGAGCATAGAACAGGAATAACAGGGCTTAGTACTTTATTATGTAATTAAATTATAAAAGTCCTTTAGGAATCACTTTCCACTGATTGGGACCAGAAACAGATGCCATGCTTTCCAACAATCTAAAACTTACCTGGAAAAATGGGCCAGTCTATAGGGTTTGAACAGTTAAACGCTGGCCCAGCGGGGCTCATACAGCTCTGTTCCCCCTACTTGCCAGTGTGAGCAAATGGCCAAATGGAGGCACTGTAACAGGGCAGTACTTCTGTCTGGATCTGGCACCTTGGCACCATGCTTCTGCTCCAAAGCTCAAGTAATTTTAGATGGCACAGAATTAGGGAAATGGGAGGTAGGTCCAGAGCATCTCTTGCTGCAATGCCTCTTGCACTGCTTGCACATGTCTGTACTTTGGTGGAGAACGGGAGAACTGGAGCTTTCCTGAGCTTAGCACAACTCCTTCATATGCAAATACCATGTATGTGCTTGATTGGATCAAGCCCTGTACTTTTTATTTGTTTGAATTAGAGAGAAAGAGATGTATTAAATTTTAAATAGGCATTAAGTTGTGTAAGTGAGGTTCTTTGCACCAGCACTTTGTGCTGTGAAATATGCTGAGTGTTTAAATGAGTCTAGTACAATCAGGTCTTCGTACTGCAGTTAACAATACAGGTAGTCCTCGACTTAGGACCACAATTGAGCCCAAAATATCTGTTAAGTGAGACATTTGTTAAGTGAGTTTTGCCCCATTTTATGACCTTTCTTGACTCGGTTGTTAAGTGAATCACGGAAGTTGATAAGTTAGCAACTTGATTGTTAAGTGAATCTGACTTCTCCATTGACTTTGCTTGTCAGAAGATCGCAAAAGGTGATCACATGACCCTGGAACACAGTAACAGTCATAAATATGAACCAGTTGCCCAGCATCTGAATTTTGATCACATGATTGTGGGTATCCTGCAAAGGTTGTAATTGCGAACAACAGTCATAAGTCACTTTTTCAGTGCCATTGTAACTTTGAACAGTCACTAAACGACTGTTATAAGTCGAGGACTACCTACAGACAGCATTCCCTTATTTCCTGCTTGTTAGTCAGTTTTCAGTTTCTTTTACGTTATCCTTTACTGTAGTTCTTCCTTTGGACACAAATCTTACATTTCTTGCACAGATATTTAAAGTTATGCAGCCTATTTCATAAGATGGTGAAAACAAATAGTAATTTGTTTGGGGCTGTTTAAATACAAACAATGATACCTGCAACTCTCAATGAAGCACCTGCCCAAACTGCATTTAGAACAAAGTGTTAATCATGCAACTTTTTACCTTGTGAGCTGTTTACAAATAATGAAAAGCATAATATATTGAAGTTGAAAGGGAAGTAATGGTTTTCAAATCTATTATTTTTATTGTACTTTTACATAAATGTAGCATATTTCAAATGAACAATTGTTTACTTTAGTATATTCTTTTTTTTTTGGTACCCTTATAACATTTGCCTTATACTTTAATAAGTACCTTTACATTTTGGGAATAGAAATTTACATAAAAGTTACAAGTAGAGGATGTCAGATAATCTAGGTTTCATTGTAGTTTTATGAGGCTGAACATAATTTGTAAATGTTTCCAAAGAGTTGCCATTTTATTGCAAATTTTGCAGATCGAAAGCTTTTGAAATCTTTATATATTTGAAGTTTGCACTATGTTCTTAAAATTCCAGGTGGTTTGACCCTTGATAGAGGTGTAAAATAGAAGCTGAGAATTTAGGGATAAAGGGTCTTTTCACACAATCGGGGTTTGGGGCCATATTTGAAGGGGAATGTAAGTGGTTACAGTATCTGAGCAAACACTATGTTTTATACATAAGAAAATGTATTTCCTGAGTAGCAGGTTCTTATTTTATTTCATGCACCACATGGTTTTTACTACTGTTGAGCTGTAATTACTGCACGAAGTGTTTAACTCACATGCTATCCAAATTGTGCAGTTTTTGTTTAGAATTTACTAGTGCACTCCCTGTTGAACAAATTATGTAGGAATATATTTTGTTTATCCTTGACTGTTGTATAAAAACTCTATTCTCTCTTACTATTAAGCAATGTTTTGTGTGATTGTGCGGAAAGATCTTAAAAGATATTTTCTAAATTGGACAAGAACGATCGATAGTTCAATAGTTTCACGAAAGCAAAGACAGAAGAGTTTTGGTTAAATATTCTTTGAAACCAATGTCTTCACAACCTCAATGTTACGTTTTCTGTAATACAGTGAAATAAATTCTGAATGTGATAAGTGGGACAGGAGATCAGAGCAAGATACCAAATGTTACGATATTTCATTTAGAAGCCTTGTAGCAAGGTGATGATATGAATGTATTAAAAGGCCAGCATTATTTTACCTGTGAACTTGTTAAATATAAATAATTGACAAGTCCCAGATTTTACTGAATATAATCTGTATTTTTTAAAAAAAATGACTCAGATTCTATTTCTGTAATTTATACAGTTGCTTTATGCGATCTCTAAAAAAAGAGGGTAAATGTTGCTCTTAGGACTGCTTCACACTTGACCAGTTTCCTACTGAGATAAGCATTTAAGAAATAAAGCACATGATCTGTAAATCAACAGTGTGATGATGCAGATGCCAGATTTGTTATGGAGTGTTGTTTGCTACTTCCCAGAACATGTACACACACACACACACTTTGTGTGTATACACACAAACACATATTCAGCTTATTTGTCAACAATTCCTTGTTTATCTTGTTTCCTACATAGAGCTACTCACTCTATAGGAATTTCCTCAGATTTGAAGCAGTCCTTGGTATAAAACTCTTTTAACCAAAACATGGTGAATTTAGCTTCACTAGTCAGTCTACCTCACATTTATTTTAACTGAAGTTGTCTGCAATTGTGTCTATAGTATGTTTATAATGTTCTTTCATTAAATTCAGTAATGTTATTACCTTTGAAGTGTTGGTCTTAATATAGTGCAAACTCTCCATTGGTCTACATGAATGAAATACTTTTAAGGCTCTTTTTCCCACTATACAATCAATCTTTTAATTTAGTTTTGGTTTGCTTGTTCTTCTATTTTTTTAAAAGGTAAGTATGTACATTTTTTAAGTTTAGAATTATAAATATTAGAAATGTTTCACAATTATTTTGAGTAATTACACTTTCAGAACACAATAGCGTCTAATCTCACTGGGTTTTCAGCTTGGCATTTTTAAAATGTATGGACTTCAACTCTCCCAGCATTTGGACTGGGGAATTCTGGGAATCAAAGTCCACACATCTTAGGGTTGCCATAGTTGAAAAACACTGGCATATATTATGCTGTTTGTATCACTTCAGATAAAAGTATGCTAGGTTACTTTTTTGTCCATTTCAGAAGCCTAGCCATACTGTGAAGGTACAAATCCATATAAGAGAACCAGTATATGAGTATTTGAACTTTCCTTTACATTGGCATATGTACAATGTAAAAAGCAATTTTAGTATGTCCTCAGGATGCCCCTTTGCTGATGGAAAGAAAGGTATTACTTGGGATTAGATAGGACTAAATGGTCCTGTAGAGTACATATTGGTGACATCAAGCCTTATCAAGCTTCAAAAAGAGTAGTGTGATTATTGTGCACTCTGTGCATGGGGGAACTAACCTCTAATCCAGATTGTAATTTAATATTAACCAGTTAAAGGAAGTAAGAGCCTTTACTGTAGTTCATTTAAATCCCTTATCAATGCTACTGGAAAGCAAAAATTTAATATTCCCATTGTTAACGATATATGTGCAGACCAATGTAATGGATCCTTTTATGGGGCACCAGATTCAGTTCATATAATATGCTTATTATTCTAAATATAGACCAGGGCAGAGATCATATTTCTCCATTGTTGAACTAGCTAGATGTACTTCTGTTTTATTGTCAAATTCTGCACCATGTCAGTGGTTAATCAATTAATGCTTTCTATGTTTATTAGGTTTACACTATGTTGATTCCTCAGAATTTTTATTTTGACCAATTAATAATATAATAAACTTAGTAATTACTCGAACAGCCAATACATAAACTAACAGTTAAACTTGTACTAGCTAATCATTAATCCAAGGTGACTGTAAATGCTTAGTTACATATGTCAGGAAGCAATACTACAATATTTTATGCACAGAAAAAAGCAGCTCTTTGTTAAAAAGCTATTGCCTTTTTCAAGGCTCATATAACGCTTCATAATTACAAAGACAGCCATAGCAGCTTCTAAACCATACACACAAGCCTTGCAAAATATATGGCTGCTGTTATAGAAGAGACAAAAATTAACTTAAGATTCAGAAAGTGATGGCGAAACTGTCTTCTGAATGACGGATGACCAGAACTCATGAACTGATGGCTCATGGTCCAAACCTTACAGTTAAGATCAGGCCTGCCTCAATATAGACAGACTTGTTTTATCTCCCCTTAGGATATATGAATTATAAGTATCACCAAGATTTAAGGCCTAGAACCAACCTTAAGAATAACCAGTGAGAGTTCTATCCCTTTTAACTGCAATTCTGTAAAATGAGAGATACATTAAAAAGTTCAATAGAAGAAAAAAACTTCAATTCATGGTTTAAAGCATTTCTTTTGCAAGCTCTATGAATGTTTCCAGATTTTACGTTTTATAAGGTAAGCTTATATTTTGAGCCTAATATAACCTCAAATTAACAAGTTAATAAATAATTGATCTACATCAGGGATATCAAATTGGATTTCTTCAAGGGCCGGATCAGCATTGTTTTCCGTGGGCTGACATGCGGGGAGACGGGACTGCAGCATCCTGCTGGCCAAAATGGGACATGGGACCACACAAGCCTCCCTGTGCCCCAGTTTTTGGCCTGGACGGCCTCCTGAAGCACCTGCAGGCCAAAATGGGGTGCGTGATGGGTGTGTGAATCTCCCCCCCCCCGTGCCCTGTTTTAGCTGCCAGAGGCACCACGGGCTGGCCCTCCACTATTTCCAGGCTGGTCCCGCAGACCAGATTTAAGTACCCTGCGGGCCGGATCTGGCCCACGGGCCTTGAGTTTAACAACCCCGATCTACATTATTTGACAATATCACCTCATGAAAAGATGCTTGTATTAGCACTAATTATGAAGATAGCCATTCCATCTGTGACATATTGAGGGTAGGAAACAGCTTACATACTACCCACCCAGTACAGGGTTGTTTTCCTCACACACAATTATCCAGTAATGGGATTACAAGTCTATTTTGTATGTAGTGAACCTGAAGAAGTACTAGCAACAAAATCCATCATATTCCTGAACAGAACAGACCACTTAGAGACATTTCTAGCAAACATTGGAACTAGACTGTTACACTATATAAGGCACTGTTATGAACTAATCAAGCTACTTGTAGATTGAAAACTTTGAAATATTAAGTTATATGCTCGTGATCACTAAAATGTAAATGCAACTATTAACCATCCAAAATCATTATTACACCAGACCAGTGTTTCAATCAACTTTTAATAGTCAATAATATCAAAGACATTGCTTAAATACATTTATCATTAGTAGATTATTTAAAAGTTATCAATTTTTTTAAAAAAATCTACATTATATACATGTCAAGAAAGGCCACAGTAGTTTTTCATTATATACACCCTCTGAAATAAGAGGGTTTAGGGTAAAGTATCAAGTGAAGTCCACAAATTATATACCCAATTTGCTATTGCTAAAGTATAGTTGGAGGCATATTTTACAACAGGAGCTAGTATCTTTCTTTTACAACTATTATTTCCATTCAACATGTATAGTGAGCCAACTATACACTTTGATTAGACACTAGTTTTTATTGATCTTGAATACAGAATACTTTCACACCTCTAAATGTCTATGGAGATTCTCAGTTTCACACCTCTACCAAATACAGACTGACTTTCTCATTGCCTTGGTATACTATTACATTGTGAACTTCAAAATATACTTAAAAAGCGACCATAGTTCTTGCACTAATTGACAGTCCACTATGAACAAATTATTTGCTGCATGTAAACATGGCTAGTGTACTAGAAATAATACATATTTTTTTATGAAAAATATCAAAATTATTCTACTTTTGTGCTATTTACATTTTTAATAAAATACAACCATCTTTGTGGTTGTTACTACTCCTGAGTTCATTGCTAATAAAAGTCCAAATCTGTTGGTCAACATCAAGCAACAGATTTAATGATTTCTCATTACCTTTTACTATAAAGATTAGCACACTGAGGCTGTTGTCCACTGAGAAAATTATATACCAAAAATTGACTAGTACCAAAATACTGTGTTGCAAACAATTTTCCATCCGGAGTAGGGTCAGAGAAAGCAATTTCTTCTTTACTTAAATATGAGCCATATATAAAATTGTTTCTGATTAAAGACAAGATAAAAAAAATCACTGTGACAAAATAAAGCTGGCAAAGAAACTTTTTAAAAACATATATTTTCCTACTGGGCAAATATTTTCCTACTGGGCAAATAATACCAATGAATCAAGGAGCTAACAAACATAAAAATACTGCCCCAAATACAATGTATTTTAATGCTTCTCAAAAGCCAGTTATTCAGATGCTACCTAATCTTGTCCTCCTCTTAAAATTCTCACACCTCTGAAATAGTCACATCTGCTCTCATAATTAACTTGTGATTGGTTTACTTCCAATGATTAAATAGTATATGGTGTATTTTACTACTCGAAGATAAAAGTAAAAGTTGAATACAGACTGTAGCCAATTATCTTAAGCCATAACAGTCAGGGGCAACCGCAGGGAGGGTGTCAGAAAATTTAAGATGCCATGTGAACAGCCACTTGCCCTTCTTTAATGTAATGTAGGTGCCCCATAAATTGTTCATACTAATGCAAAAGGTCCTTACCTCAAGCATTCTAACATCCGAGAAGCAATTTTCTTCCGTCGCATCATGCTGAACACCCAAATGCGACTAATGCCACAGATGGCTGGCTCAGGAGTTGTTGAGCAGCACCAGGCCTTTTGCCTTTCAAAAGTGAGCATCTCATTTTCTGAACTAATATCTGGAATCTTTTCTTCAATAACTCTATATCCCTTGGGAAACAATAATAATAACAATTAGCATTCTTTATGATTGATCTTAATATTAACATATTTGTAATAACAAATTCCTATTTTAACTATCTCCTTTCCATATATGATATTTATACCCAGTCATATTTGCTGAATAGCCCCAAATTGATCATTACAATATAAATGGTATTTCATAGGAACGATTTATGTCAGCTGCTCCCCATGCCTAAGGATGAAATGCCAACTGACCAGCTAGTGCAGCTTCAGTTCATCATGTCATGTACTGAACACGACCACTTTCCTTGCAATAGTTTTTTAGACAAAAATTATCTTCAGTATACTTGCTATTTGAAACAAAAGAGATGGCTAGAATTATGGGAAAATCCACTTGCCACATGAACTTCCTTTTCCAACAGATGGTTAAGGAACTTTACACATCCCCTCTCCCATATAAGAAACATCTTTCTACAGTCACCGCACAAGCAAATAGCTCAAAATGCAGACCTGCCGAGACCCCTTTCTCCGATGGATGAAAAAGTATGGCAAGAAAAATATTCTCAGAGGTTCCAACATTTTAAGTAAAAATATATGAACTCTCTAAGAAAAATTAACAACTAAGACAATAGTTATACAGTTTACTCACCCATTGAATATGTTCTGCAATTAAGCAGCCAATTACTTTTTTATCGTTAGAAATAAATAATAGAGTCTTGGTTCTGGAGCACGTTAGAGGAGCTTGTTGGAATCCCAGATCATTATCAACCATTTCTCTGATCTCATCAACCTGCCAAAGAAATAACATAAAAAGCCTTAGAATCAATATATTCAAAATCATATTTTTTTAAAAAGAACAAAATATGCACACATAACAAGTACACATTCAAAAAGCATAGAAGTATTTTTGCATAATTGTTCAAAACTCAATATAGTTACAGATTTAGAGTGCTTTGGTATGGAATTATATGGAATTTAACCTATTGGGGAAGGAAATTTAACCCATCTACTCACACACACAGAAAATGTGCATAAAAGAAAAATGAAACTTTAGAATGTACAACGCATACTTGAATGTAACAACTATAATTCAAATTATAGTAAAGTTCTGTAAACAAGCTTAATACAATCCTAGAGACACTAAGTTTGTTCTAGCCAAAATTTTCTGGCATTCTGCATTCCAGTGATATAGTACACATAAGTAAGCTGTCAATCTCTCTCACATTGCACAGTATAAGACACATTGGTTTGTTTCTGCTACTAAACTTACATCATGCAAACAATTCCATTTAAATTCACAGGGAAGATGGTTTATTTCTCCCTATGATCTTTCAACTGAAAATTAAATTCATAGGCTCTACCAACACATCAATTTTGATATTCCCTTGTCATGCCAGTCTCATATTAGTAAAAACATCAGCTGAAATAATCAAAGCGTGGAAAGTCTTGTATGTATCTGGCAACTTCAGCGATCAGAAAATTTATCTGTAGGTATTTATTATCACATTCTTAATAACAAACCATTGTAAAAAGCTTAGCAAAACCTTCTCCTGTCCAGTAAATAAAATACAGTTCAACACATTTCACCTACCTTTCTCAGTGCATACTTGGGATCATCAGGAAGGACCATTATAATCTTACCATCAGGATACTCAGACAAAATTCTCTCTTTTTTCCACCCCTAAAAAGGAAAAAAAACCAATGCTCAGCTAAACACAAAGCTTTTATACTTTTAATACATTGCTTACAATTATACTTTTAGCTCGTGTTAAATAATTCACACGTGCTTAGCAAACAAAAATCCTGACTTGATGGAGTTATACTTGTCCATAAACATAGCTTGTATAACTCAAATGCCTCCACAGAAAACTACAAAAATATTTTGCACTTTACAACTCTTTTAGAGCTGAGTGACACTTTGGACAAAAGCTGGTTCCAGATACGCAGGAGTTCAAACATAGCATATGCCCTCCATATCTGTTACATCATCCTAGGAAAAGACGGCTGCTTTCAAGAGTTGTAGAGAGGTGCCGATCCAGCACTTTGTTGGATTCAAACATGAAGCACTGGGCAGCCCTAGTCTTTTCCACCAGAAAAATTATAAAATTCATCTATTAAGAATTGGAATGCATATTTTGTTCATTCAGCAAATCCAAAGCTTGTATGTGCAAGTAGGAATACGTATATATGTACACTATATAGCATTTCTTTAACACAGTTACCTCCACAGATATGTGTACATTTTGATAAGTGGCATGCAACAGACCTCCAGGAGGTTTTCAGTGAACTGAATGGCATGCAGTGGTTCAGTGGTTCAAAAGATGAAATCATTTATTGTGTTGCTAATTATAACTAATAGTCACAAAAATGAGACTATAAACGAATAGCTACCTTCTAACACCCTAAAAGGGAAAGTTGCTACGCTGTGTGTATCTGAAGTTAAACATACTCAAAAATGAGGTAATTAACTCTTCTTCAGATCCACACTGGTGATAAATGATCAGTACCTGCATGAAAAAACAAAACAAAAAGCCACTTAAGTCTATTAAGACTTAATTTTATCCATAAATTAGAGTTTTATGTTGTTTGCAAAGGCTGCCTAAAGCGGTATCTATAGGAAGTCTAAAGAAAGGTACCATAACTAGGCTAATAAATTCAAAAGCCTTATCTATATTCATTTTAAAAAGGGGAGACAGAAAAAGAAAGCTCACTATAAATTAAACAATTAACTAAATATATTCCACTGAGACTTATATTTTCAGTGCTACATACTGTTATAACAATCACCCAAGAAAAGAGGCTGAAATAATACTACCGATCTGAAGAAGAAGAGGCAGAACCTGGGGATGGGGTCAATCTAAGATTTAACTTAAGTGTTTCTTTATGTAGTCACAAACAGATTAAGTGCAACTGCTTTTGAATTCCATTGACCAGTGGTGAGATTGGAATAACTTAACAGCCGGTTCTCTGGCTGGGTAGGTGTGGCCGATTGATCATGTGACTGGGTGGGTGACATCACTCATCACACCCAGCCCTGCCTCCCAGCCACTCGCCTCAAAGGCAGAGGTAGGATTCAGCTGGTTGGGGCTAATTCCACCACTGGCTGGCCCCACCCATTTTTCAGGTTGTTTTTTGGCTTTTTTGGGGGGGCATTTTGGGCCTGAAAAACTGGCTGAAAAATGGGTCAAAAACACCCCAGAAATGGCCTGAAAATGGCCCCCAAAACAACCAATAAACAGGCCGAAAAATGGCCAAAAACAGGCCATTTTCCAGAACATTTGGCCCCCAAAACAGCCCAAAAAACAGGCTGAAAAATGAGAGGGGCAGGGCCAGCCAGTGGTGGGATTTGCCAGTTCGTTGAACTGGGCAGAATCTTAACTACTGATTCGCCTGAACCGGTGCAAACTGGCAGCAGCCCACCTCTGCCGTTGATCTTTATTTAATGCCAAGATAGTGCTAACTAGTTGTATAGATTCTTGTGCATAGGCATTAATTAATCAGTTTAACTGGAACTTCACTTGTGGTCCTGATCTTTTGAGGCTAACACAATAATTCAAATAAAGATCTTTCTGGTATCATTTGTGATAACAATTACATTTGATCATTTCATTTCATCACATTTCGAAGCCCACCTATTCATAAAGTAAATCATTTTAATTTCAGAATCCCAAAATATTATTTTAACACATATAAACGTTACTTGGATGATACTTTTCTACCATTTATTTTATTTATTTAGAAAATGTATAGGTTACCCACTCCTTTAATGGCTTTAGGCAATTTACAAAAATATTGTAATAATAAAGCTATCATTAAAAACAAATATAAAACATTAAAAACTCAGACAGTAAAAGGCAAATGAATATGAATATGAAATATGAATAGTATAGCCTTCTTAGAGGATAATAAAGATTTAATTCAGCTCCAGTAGTAATTGATTCCAAAACAATGGCCATATCATCCCTCCATAATTGATTTATAATTTTGTTTATTCTTTTTCTTTTGTTTTATTCAATTAATTTTAAAAAGTATTTAAAAAAGAAAAGGAAGAATTAACTGTTCATGTCAAATACATCTGCAATGGCAGCTACAGCAATTAATTCACAGATGTTCTAAGAACGAGGGAAAATTATATGAGCACCTTGACCTAAGCTTTGAATTCTTTAAGTTTATGGCATTACGATTTTTATGGTGTTTAAAGTATTTTATTTAAGTTCAAAATAATTTTAAGACATAAACATTAATTAAACTAAAAGAAATAAATGGCTGCAACAACAATTAATTGGGAATTAAGGTTTTCAAATAAATTGAAACAAAATTTAACTCTTAATTCAAATTATTTGTGATATAGTAGTTCACAAAATTATATCACATAAAAGATTTAACTTATTTTCCATAAATCCACCCAGTTTGGTTATGATGTTGCAAAAGTCCAATTTCAGCTGGAAACAAACACCAATAAAAATTGCATACATTTGGATTGTAATGAAATATTAATATACACTACTATATAAGAAGCAAATTGTATTCTAGCTTCTGAGTTTTCTATTTTGAACTCCAGCCTAGCAAAAATATTTTTAAAAATAGAAAAGGAATATACTATATTGAACTGAAAAGCAAAAAGCTTAAAAAACTGATGCTCAAATTTCACCTTAAGCTCCGATCATTCAATTATTCAAGCATTTGTTACTCTCCCACTACCACTGCTTTTCCAGATGCTTTAAAAATCCTGCTTTCCAGAGCTTTAGTAATGTATTTCTTCCGTAAGTAGGCAATAGTTTACAGGTAGGTCAATAAGATCATGAAAGGTAGTAAGAGTTTTTGTAAATCATTAAATCACCAGTTACATTTGAACCAGTTTGTATTTGTGTGGTAGACTTTGGAAGCAGCCGGGAAGTTCAGTTCAATTATCCTGGAGGTCTTATCAATATCAGTGCAAGTTATGGAAGGTAACATATATGATAAAGAAAACAGAGTTCTAGGACTCTGAATATAAATTTCAGGGGCATATAATGGTCAATTCAACAATCTTGTATGAAATATGGTTTTTAAAAATAAATTGCGCAATTAAATGCTAATTATTTTCTACTAGCCAAACAAAATTTCATACTAAAATTCCACTATGGGCAATATTATTTCCACTGAATATGTAAAAGCATAAAATAATGCATGCGCAATAGGGCTATAGAATGTTTTTGATTTGATTCCAAAAGTGCTTCAAAGCATGCCTTCTGCAGCTGCCACATGATTCCTGGAAAAGACACAGCTGTTTTAAAGGATGGCAGGCAGGTTTCCAAGTGCTTTTAAATACCTTTTTGGATTTGAATTGAATCCAAAACACCATTCAGACAGTATTAGGTTATTTAGATGATATAATATTCACTCACTGAACAATTAGTTAGGAGAAATGTGAAAAAGGATGTTTCATTACTTTATTTAAACTAAGAAATAAAACATTTCTAAGTGGATTTGACCGTTGCTTTAAGTATAATTTTGAACAATCCACTGAGACCATGTAAAATACTTTATGCTTTGGAGCAAAAGAAAAAAAAATATTCTTACCACATATTTTACTGCACTTATAAACTGGTTATGGAAGAACAGATGCTGGGTTTCATCCTCAGGATTTGAAGCTGTATAAAGCATTCCACAAATATTACAGGAAATAGCTCCAAACCGTTTTTGTCCTGCATCCTATATATTAAAAGTTAAAATATAGCTCGTGAAACAAACTTTCCTAACCAAATAATACAATTTACTGAACATAAATAGCTTCAAACACGTCATTAAAATACACAATTAAAGTACTTTCAATATCAAGGATAGCAACTATGAATGAAGATCATTCAAAATACATTTGTTGGGATCTGAAGCAAACTAGGGTTATGGCAGTATTTTCAGGGCTAATTCATCATCAGAAAAATAACATGATCTTTCCTGTCAATTAAAATGTGCATAGTAAAATAGCATATTCTATTATTTTCTGTTAGTACAGGGAAATCAAGAACTGGGAAACCAATACAGATAGTCCTCGACTTACAACAATTCATTTAGTTCAAAGTTACAACGGCACTGAAAAAAGTGACATATGACTATTTTTCAGAGTTATGACCATTGCAGCATCCCCATGGTCATGTGATTTACATTCAGATGTTTGACAACTGGTTCATATTTATGATAGTTCATGTGATTACCTTTTGTGGTCTTCTGACAAGCAAAGTCAATGGGAAAGCCAGATTCACTTAACTACGGTATTACTAATTTAACAACTGCAGTGATTCACTTAACAAATGTGGCAAGAAAGGTCATAAAATGGAGCAAAACTCACTTAACAAATTTCTCACTTAGCAACATAAATTTTGGGCTCAATTGTGGTCGTTCATAACATTGCCTTCTCAATACCCTGATGTCATGAAGTCATCATATTCTGCTATTTATTTCTTTAATACTTATAGGAAGGTTCCCTGTTCTAGAGAAGATTTCTGAACTCTGTCAGCATATTTCTATGAATTGCTTTTCAGACAGATACACTTCATTGTGCTAAGAGACATGAAAGACCATGATGAGTGATACGCAATGCAAGCAAAAGGCTGTGGTCTTCCTTAGGAGATACTGGAGTCTCCTAATGGCTAGGTGAGGGTCAGTATAGTAGGGTGTTTATTTTAAAAAAAGGAACAAAAAGATTGTAGTAGCGAAGATAGACCTTTTTTTCTTCCAAATTACATTTTGGGATTTTGGATCAGTTGGAAAAGGCTATCCAGTTCAGATTAACCTACAACATGTAGTCCAAATCCAAGTACAGTAAATCATTCTATTGCTTTCTCTTTATCAGAAGGGGGATCAATAACAGAGTTGGAAGGGACCTTGGAGGTCTTTTAGTCCAACCCCCTGCTCAAGAAGGAACCTTATGCCATTTCAGACAAATGGTTGTCTAATCTTTTCTTAAAAAGTTCCAGTGTTGGAGCATTTACAACTTCTGGAAGCAAATTGTTCCACTGATTGTTTTAACTGTCGGGAAATTTATCCTTAGTTCTAGGTTGCTTCTCTCCTTGATAGTTTCCATTCACTGCTTCTTGTCCTGCCCTCAGGTGCTTTGAATTATAGATTGACTCCTCTTCTTTCTGGCAACCTTTGAGATACTGGAACACTGCTATCATGTCATCCCTAGTCCTTTTCATTAAACTAAACATACCCAATTCCAGCAACTGTATTTTATATGTTTTAGCCTTCAATCCAAGATAACGGATGGCCATATCTGCTGTACATCAAATACATATAATGCATTTCTTCTACAATGAATGGAAAATTATACTATAACAAGAAACCTTTAAATTAGATTTAACCCATTTTTCTACTTTCACCATAACAGAGAGAATATTTTTTCTATGTTATTAACATATACTTTATTAACATATAAAAACCTGACACACATTGAAGAATTGTTTTAAAGTTAACAACCAGTAACTTGCCATACACAAATACTTACTATGATTAGCTGCTTATCGTCATCTTTTGCAGCTTCTTTTAATTTCTGAATATGTTCTTCAGATGTAAGAAAGCCACCACATTTTGTTGTTAATGGAACCTTTGGCAAAGATGCCCTTATGCATAAAAATAATTAACAAAAGTTACTGTTTATGTATGTATTCTAATAAAAATGTATTTCTCTTCCACACAATTCAACTGAATTAATATTAAATCTAAGTAGAACAGAGTGCAATAAAAAGACACCTTAAGCTTCTGGAGGAAAGGCAATCAAATAAATAATTTAGCTATGCGTCTGTCAAAAAAATTTGCTCACATTTTACAGCAAGCAAAATTTGTAAACGAATAGGCCAAACCCTTTCTGATCTGAAAGACAAGGGCTACAAATAATCAGCTTGATTGTCCACAAAGAATAAGGTTTTATTTAAGATGATAACAACCCCATCTTATCATGCTGGGTTTTAATTTTTTTTTAAAGCGAATCTGATCTATTGAGATATGTTATTTGCACGATGGTATGACATATGCTCCTAGCAAAAGGGGAAAAAGACTACCTTCATATACTCTATCATCAATCCTTCTTATTTCATAAATGGAAGCAATTGCAGCTGGTCCTTCCTTACAACGGTTTGTTTAGTGATTGTTCAAAGTTACAACGGCACTAAAAAAAGTGACCTATGATCATTTTCAGTTACCTTTGCAGCATCCCCATGATCATGTGATCAAAAATTCAGATGCTTGGCGACTGGTTCATATTTATGAGCGTTGCTGTATCCCAAGGTCATCTGACCCTAACCTTTTGTGACCTTCTGACAAGCAAAGTCAATGGGGAAGCCAGATTCACTTAACAACCGGACTACTAATTTATTGACTGCAGTGTTCACTTAACAACTGTGGCAAGAAAGTTCATAAAATAGGGCAAACTCACTTAACAGATGTTTCACTTAACAACAGAAATTTCAGGCTCAGTTATGGTTGTAAGTCGAGGACTACCTGTATTTTACTTAGATATCTATAAGATGGAAGTTGGAACTATGCCTTCTTTTTTCTTCAGGGTAGAGAGGGAAGACTTTCTGTTTGAACAATGATTCTGTTCCTGCTTCATTTCAGCATCAAAAAGGAGAATATATAGAGCAAATATAGGTATTAAATATGTTTAAAAAGTAAAGTTTTCAATGCCTTATGAAGTATCAGAAGTTTAACAGCCAGACAGTTCTCTGGGGGCATCCTGCATCCTAGTCCATACCTGTCTTATGTTCAGTGTGATGGATCCCCTATTACAACTTATACAGGCAGAATCATATTTGTTAAAATGGCCTCTGATGTGATTGGAGTTGTATTGTGTAGGGCTTTAAAGTAACAATTAACTATCTGAATGGAGCTTGGAATCCTACGGGCAGCCAACACTGGTGTGGCTGCAACATAGGTATTTCCTTCTAACATCCTGACTGCCACAATCCGATGCAGATTGGAGATTAGCTTCAAAGATAACAAGCGTATGATGCATTGTACTAGTGCAATCTCACAAGAACTAAAGTAGAAGTTACAACAGCCAAGTTTTTCCAGCTCCAGTAGGGCTGTAACTGGTACACTGTCACCCCACCAGGGCTTCCACTTGCTTCTCCAGCAGATCTGCAAATCCCAAGAGGATCCCCTAATCATAGATCTGTTTCTGCAGGAGAAGCACAATCACTTAAATTCCTAGAACATATACTTACTAACAAACACCTTTTCTTACGAGACTTAAAATTGTATCTGCTTGTGTTCAAAATTTTAATAGTATTGGCCTTGATGGTCATACAACTGAGTATCAATAGTATACTGGCACTTCCCTATGACAGGTGACCCTGTGATTTGATGATTTTCCTTCCAGAACTGACTGAAACAACTCCTTTTGGTACAAGCAGAGCTCCTGCACAGCAGCACTCAAAACATCTGCAGACAGTCCACATGCCATTACAATACAGAAGTATTCACTTTTTGCCAGTCAGTGTCTGTTCTCAATATGGGTTTATACCATTAAAGGGTTGAACTGAGTTTTGTTATTGTAGCACTGTTATACTCGGGGGGGTGTGGGGTGTTCATCTGATTCATCTCTCTTAACTTTTCTAACAGGTAGGTGTTCAGGATCAACAACTGGGAAAGACCAACAGTCACATTTATCATCCATTGCAACCATTATCTACAGTGCAGTCCTGCTGGGCCCATTAGTCTCTCTCTAAAATTGCAGCTAGCCTTTTTTCTGAACCTTGGCATCATGGCAGTTGAAGGATATGCAACCCAGAACTCATTCTGGGCCACACCCCTAATTGTACCCAACCTGAGATGCCAGGTCTGTGTGTTTATTCACCCAAATATCTCATTTCATAGAGATATAGCTTTATCAAGAGTAGCCTGAGATCAAGATGTCTGATTATTTGGCCAGTTTTACTCAGGGTATATCTTTAAGACAGAGAATATTAAAGGAAGAATGTTAAGTCTGAGTTGATAATACTTAGATATTTCTTAACAATTGACCAGCAAATTTAATACAAACTTGTAAAAGATTGCAGAATAAAGTATAAGAAAATATAAAATAATTTTTAAAAATACTGTACCTGCTCTCATTTATCTCAGAGGTTTTATTAGCAGGAGTCTGAACCAACTGTTTACCAACCGGATCTATCAATAAATCAATATATTACTTCATTAGAAGAGAATATATGTAGCTCAGGGCTAAACTGTGGAGTCCCCAGTGTTCCTGAGCTTGGATGTTTGTTTGAAACATCTGTAATCAAATAACCAAGCTCAAAGACAACTAATGACTCCATATTACTTCATATTTATCAATGAATATATAAAAGAGACTACTTGGAGGGATAATTATCTTTAGCCAAGTTCTTGAAAGTTTTAAGCTTTTCCTTCAGTTTTATATTACGTATGAGTGCGTAAGATGAACTCATAAATAAGTATAATGAAAGGCACACACTTTGTGTGATTTAGAACTACATATGTTAAATAAATTATAAATTGTACATTTAACGTAACAAACTATAGTTGTTTTATATTGTATACACGAAGAGTATACAAAAGGGCAATATTGGGCTTCAGGGTTTAATGAACGTGATCTAGGCAACAGATTTCCTTGCTTTCATTGACAATTATAAGCTGGCATCTTTCGGAGCAAGATGGACTGCTACACAGACCACAGCAACTGTGCAGGGACTGACTAGGCTGTTGTCTAGACCAGGGTTGTCAAACTCATGTCGTCATGGCGGCGTCACGTAATGTATTGAGACTTTTTTCCCCTTCGCTAAATCGGGCAGGGGTGGGGCCAGCATGTGACACATCCGGCCTGCAGGCTATGAGTTTGACATCCCTGGTCTAGATCATGGCACTAAACCATGTAGCTCAACACTGCCCAATAGATATCAGTTGTGAAAGCCAAACCAATAAGATGGTTCCATTTTTAAAAAAAACAACCCTCAGTATTTCAGTTTTGACTGGGAGAATGGAGCAGCAGTAGTTTATAAATCATGTAACCATGCATAGTTCCAGCAGCAATTTAATGCTTGTATTATATTAGAGTCACTGGGTCTAAATCTAGAATCCCATCTTATTTCTATTTAGTTTTTCTGATCTGTTTTGTTCTTGATGCTACATGAAAAAAAAATCCCCAAGAACTGATTCAAAAGTAGTGATTACTTTGCCTGTCTTCAATAAAATTGGATTCATACATCAAGTTGATCAATGACATGGTTTGTTACATTTTGGTCTGTGTGTTGTTATGAATCCAATTCATTCTGACATAACACATTAAAAATGTCATGATAAAACAAATTCTGGCTTTTGTTATGCATATTGTGGTCAGTATGTTAGCTAATTAGTTAAAGTTAATTTGCCAATGGTAAGATCAGTTCAAAAAAAGCTGTAAGTAGCCTCACTTTGGCATTTTTATGATAAGCCTTATCGTCTACTATTAGCAATCCTCTAAGCACAGGTTATCCCATTAATGGAAATAAAGTTGCATCTGATTATTCTTGCTTCCTTCCAAGTTCTAATTCCATGATTATTTGTCCAGATAGATTTTTTTAATATATCATAGTACATAAACTTGAATTTAAACTATAAATTACTTTATCCATAATTAAAGATGCTTTAATATGAAATAGAATTTAAAGTTTACCTTGAGGTTTGATTTCTGTTGTCTCTCTTTTTCCTTGCTTCACTGTTGTTTGTTCTGAAATAATTTTCACTGGAGTATTTTCTGGATGTGTAGCAAACTCTAAACTGAAACTCTATAAAGATATACATATAAGAATCATTTATTCAAACATACAACAGATCTTACCAATTCCAAAATTTACATTTTTGTTCCTGTTCAGTTTAAGAAACTTCTACCATGTTTGCTTAATTGAGCTGTCTAGATGAGATGCAATACATTATAAGGATTGCTTCAATAGCTGGGCTAGAGGTAATTTATCTCATGAGAATATTAACCGGTTTTCTTGAGTCTTTGTGCAAATGTATAAAGAATTTAAAAATTCTAAAACAATACTTTCAATCTTCAAGGAATCTTAGGGTTGTGCAGAGCTTCTGATTCAAAGCAAAAAGGTGCTTTAAAGCATTCAGGAGGATATATTTGGATTCAACATAAACTAAATGTGCCTTTCCCTAAGATCACACAGCACTGCAATGGGCATCTAAACAGGCCCTGAAAAAGATGCAGCTGCTTTAAGAGGTTGCAGAAAATATGTTTGCATTAGAAACCTTTCATCCTTTAAAGCACCCTATAATCCTAGCAAATCATACTGGTATATAGTTATGTTTGCATATGCCACCTATGGCTTCATGAGGTATAGTAAATATCTGTATAGTACAGGCACAAACACTATTTCAGAGATACCTCTAGCTCCCAATAAACTAGCGAAGAAAATCTCTCAAATCTAAAAGATAATAACTCAATTTATATTGTGTTGAACTTAGCTGTCTTTCCCATGATACTCAAGCACTGTTACAGAAAATGCACACTTCAAGGGTCCCACTCAACGATACTATTTGACTGAAAGAACCCAGAGTATGCCAACCCTGTAAGTTGAAAGTGATCAGACGGATACGATGAGACAGGCAGTCCCTCAAGTAATTAGTCCTGATGCCATGCAAGGTTTTATAGACAGCAACCAGCACCTTAAATCACACTCAGAAGCTGCTTGCATGAGATGCAACCAGTACAGTTCACGAAGCAGAGGTGTTACATGGGCATACCAAGACATGCCCATCATTGCTTATGCCACTCTATTCTGGATGATTTGAAACTTCTGGGTGGTGTTCAAGATCAGCCCCATGTAGGTGTGTTGCAATAGTCAAGCTGCAAAGTTACTAGGGCATGAGTAATAAATGATGTAATAAATGATAAATGCATGATAGAGATAATTATTTTGAACAGAATGCACTGTATTATACTCATCCTGAAAGTACATCATATTGCCCCATGAAACAAACTAATTCTGCAATAAAATACAAAGTCATCCTGCTATATTACAAAATAATTACCTTATCTGGTGTTGGCCCAGGACAATGCTTTGCCTCAGACAAACCATTCTCTATCTTCTGTACAGTGGACTGTTCGGCATGAAGCATTCTATCTTTAATCTGGATTCCTTCAAAATGAGATATACTTAACTTCTGTTCACATATTGTGCTATCATTGTTTTCAAATAGTTTCCTTTGAATTTCTGGAAGATGCATTTCTACAGTTCTAGCTTGTTGTTCCTCAGGATCATTACATTTTAAAACATCAAGCTTTGGAGTACTTGAGATACCATGGCTCACATGATTGACCTTAGTTAATTTTATTTTGGTCCACTTAGAATTTTTGTTCATTGTGTTATGTCTGCCATTTACAGTACATTTGACAGACGTCCCCTTTCTGCTGGGAAAAAATCGCTTACATTGAGAGTTCTGGTTAGTTTTCTCATCATTTAATACTATGTCCTGTGGCAATTCCAGCACTGGATTTTTTCCCTCCTCTTTTCCATAGTCAGGGTTAGGAGAAATTCTTTTTACCTCCACTGTGTCCGATTCAATCTCACCAGCAATTTCTTCACAGAGTTCAAGAATGCTAATCTTTTTGGATTTTACCACATCCTCTTGTTGAGGTTCTATTGGCAAAACTCTGTCTGCTTTTACACCTATTTTTCCATTTTTGTGCTTTGACTTTGTTTTGCTTACTATACTGCAAGCTGAATTTATAGGACAGGAAACTGTGTTGGCAACTTCCTTTTCAGATTCTTTATTACTTTCAACATTATTTCTCAGTTGTCTTGGTTTATTTTGAGATGTACTTGAATCACTGATTTCAGAATCCACTTCATGTTTTGGGGGGGAGAAACAACCTGTTTTCTTATTATCTGATATTTTTCTTTTTTTAATTTGATGATCATTGTCTTCCACAGACTTTCCTGGTTTCTGGTGGACATGTTTCAATTTTTCATGTTTAAGTTGTGGTACCAGCTTTTTCATCTGGTTACATTGTTTTGTAACAGAAGCACATGTTTCTTTAAATTTTCTGCTTCTTAAAGATATTGTAGAAACATCAGATGACTGCTGCAATCTTGCCGATCTTCTAGTTTGATGTCCATGTGAAACAATATGTTGTGATTTTGGAAGGTCTTGCACTGTGTCCTTTTGAGATACTTTCTTGGTTTGTTTGACAGGTAACTGTTCTTGCCTAATTCTGACAGCTTTGGCAGAATCAGTGCCCACTGACTTTTTGCCTATCTTTCTGTGGTCAGTATCACAAGGCTTTTCACTTGAAGTTTTAGTCCACCTTGCTTCACTGTTCTGAGAAGCTGTTTTTTTTAGAAAAGGGGTTTTAGAATTCTGAACTTCTAAGTTACTACTACTAATATATTTTCCAGATTTTGTAATTCTTCTGGTATTTTCTTTGATCGGTCGTGATTTCGAATGCAGGTTCTTATGACTTGTTTTGCCACACCGGGCTGCATGTCTTTTACACCGAGCTTCAGTAGAACGTGTTTTAGACTCTACAGATGATTTATTCGGTTTCTTGTTTTCATAGGAAGTTTTATTTTTGACAATGTTGCATTTTCTCTTCTCCCTAGAACAGATTTTGGAAGAAGATTTTGAAAGATTCAGAGAATTAGTATGCTTTATTTTGGAAGATTTCAGATATGTCTGTGCAGGACATAATTTACCTAAAGATGTTAAGGATGTCCTTTTCATGCACACCATTTTACATGCTTTCTTCTTTAACTCATTTAAAGTCTGTTTGGAGTTCCTTTGCACTTGTTTATTTTGGGAAGATGGCAGAGAAGCTCTATTTATAAACTTATTGACAGCTGACCTGTTAGTTGTGGCAGAGAGTTGGGACACTTCTTTCTTCGGCACTGCTTTCTTATTTGATATGCATTTAGCATCCTGTAGTTTTCTTTCTTTACTAGAAGAAACTGATTTATTACTTTTATCCAATTTCCGCCGCTTAGCAGAGGATTCTACCAGCACAGATTTCCTTTTCTGTGCTGCCATTTCTGAAAGAAAAGGATATTCAGTTATAACTATACTCTTGAAAAATACATTTTAAATGAGAAGCTTAACATGTTGACTTGGTTTACTCACAAGTACTGTTTTGTAAGTGAATTCTGCTTCAGTAGAAGTGTACTGATCTGTGAAAAATGCATTCCTTATGAATTTACATCCAAAGAGAGCATTATATATATCCTATAAACACAGGAACAATAAAGTATTAGTGGGAGTGCCACTAATTTTGAGCACAGATGTCTAATTAAAAAATTGTTTCATTACAGTTTTTAGGGCATGCAACATATACTTGGAAAACATCTGGATTATATGTCAGATTTCATCCTTTGATGTTCATATCGTTCTTTATCTTACTTTTCTTACAATATTTTAATGTCAGTGAAGATTAAATTGCACATATCATGAAAAACCAAAATACTAAGAGTTATGGTACATTACTGTATATCTAACATTATCAGGGCCATAAATCTACTTTTTTATTTTACATTATCCTCTAATATGGCTTATGGGCCCAGAAATTATTTTTAAATTCCCATAACTTTGCCATTATATAAGGTTTGGGGAAAAATAAACAACTTTTCTTACTCATTAAACAGCAACAAATAGAGATTTAATATATTTGTGCTAAATACATTAAAGAAGAAATATATACATCGCCTGAATGTTCTGTGAGTCTCTACTGTAACTTGGAAACTTTCAGAGCCAAGAAATGAAGATCTATGTGCATTTTCTTGTTATACATAAACTAAAAAAACCTCAGAGGTATCCTGATTATGGTGAGAAGAGCCTCTAATTGTCTACTGTCTTCCATTTTAAGCCTTCGTAACATATTTCAAATTTAAGCTTATTCTAAACTCCTTTGCTTGGTTGTGACAGCAGTTGACTTGGATACCAAATCAATTAATATCAGACAGCTGCATCTATGAAGTCTTTTCATGATTAAGTACATCACATAGACATTATACACATAACACACATATTTCTCAAATTATTCTTTTTCTTAAGAACTTCTAGGTGAGAGTTTTTTTTAAGCCATTTTGTTTTATATGTTCCCGAGACATACGAGTATAGGATTGGAGGAATGGAGGAAAATTTAAGACTGTGAAGCCAATAAAACTACTATAGTAAACTATTTGTTAATACAATAATGAGTAAGGATCTGAGACTAACTGATGCAACACATGTAGTAGAACTGACTACACCCAAAATTTGTGTATATTGGATAACAATCTAGGCTTAGGGTCATATAAAAATGCTACCTACATTTCACACTGCCACTTTCTCAAACTATACGCAGGTTCCACATATTTTACACTACGTAAATACCTAGAAAATTTAGCCAGGTTACAGAACACTTATTAATTTACACATTTATCATGGAGAATCAATAATACAATTTCAGAGTGTATGCAAGGTTTGGGCTTATTATCAAAGTAGAACAGTGCATATTACAGAGAAAACAAAGCACAATCCCATGTCAGAGAAAATCACATCGTTTAGATCAAGGTAAGCAAGAACAGTTTGAAATCAACAACAATCCACAGCAGAAATTAGCTTCAAAAGCCTGTTTAATATCTGCCTTCAGATCTGCCATCAAAATACATGGTTTCTTTAAAAAAAAAAAAAAAGTCAGTTTGTGCACCTCCACAAGCCACAGGATAGAATAATATTTGAACTGCTTCCAGGGGGCAGAATAGGAGCCAGGAAGGACGAATTTCTAATGCTACTGTCAAGTTAAACCGTTTGGGGTTTGACTTAGCAGAATGTGCACATCCACCACTCTGGCTGTATAGCCATGGCTTATGACTTAACATTGCCCGTGAAACAGGTTATTAGTGTAACAAGCTATGATTAAAACAAGGACCACAGATTAACCTACAATCGCATAAGAAAAGCCAACCGAGTAACACACGCGCCTCAAAAACTGCACATTGAAAGAATCCCTTTCTACCTCAGTTTGGGACCCCCGATGCTCTGCGCCCCCAAAGGGAATCCTTTACAGATTTTCCTCAGAAAGCGGCATTTTATATAATATTGGGCTACAGGAAAAGGGGAGAACAAAGGTAGGCCGAGCCGCCCATCGCTTCTTCTTCTCCTCCAGCCTCTCCAACAAAGGCAGGTTCCGGCAGAAGACAATATTTGTGGCTCACGGTTGGGACTGCGGTTGGGGCGCTTGGTGCTCTCCGAGCTTGGTGGTTTTCTCGCAGGCGCACCGGTCACGTTACCTGGTTTGGTAACGAAACGACTGCGAGAAAACCAGCAAGCTGAGGGAGCACCAAGGACCCCAAAGGCGGGTTTCTCACCGCCGAGGCCCTTCGATCGTTAGCCCCGCCGCTCACCGGACATTACGGGCGGGCAAGGAAGAGTAACCGAGCCGGGCGCAGCAAGGCCTCCTCTATTTCTGCCACTTTTTCCCTCCGCCCCTCCTCGTCCACTATAATGAGGACGGCGAGCGATCCCGTCTTTTACCACCGGCAGGAGGAGGAAGAGCGGCAGGGCCGCCTCACCTGGCCAACGGACCCCCAAAGGAGGCGGAGGAGCGCAAGGAACAAAGTGGCCGGGAAGCGACCGGTTCGCCTCAGCTTCCGCGTCAGCGCCGCCAACTCCCCATGTCACCCAGCCGGCACGAAAGAGCGAGCCGAGACGACCAGAACGCCTCTCGCATCCGGATTGGGGGGGAGGGGGGGGCGAGCCTGAAATTCGCTTCCGAGATAGATTTCCGGTTGTCTGTTGCAGGTTTCAAGGTCTCCCATATGCGGGGAGAAAAAAAAAAGAGTCCCGAGCATTTTAAAGACCGCAAACCTTTTAAAAGTTCCGCCCCTCCGGCGCATTGGGAGACGAGAGACTGTTCTCTGAAGAACAGGTTTGCCTCGCATCCCCCCCCCCCCCCTTATGGCACTTTTGCTTTTATGCCAAGGAGAAAATGAGTTAGAAAAGCAAGAAAGCAAACGGCGGGCAAAGGTTCCCACGTTGAATCTACGTAGGGACCTGGAATGCAAAAAATTAAAAATCGGACGACCGCTAGATGGCAAAAAAAGCATGCGCAAAACTCGGATCGTCCAAACGTCGCTGATCAAATTTCGTGGCCGACCTATTTATCATTTATGGATTCACCTCTGTATACTACCTAGTTTCAACTCCGAAAATAAACGAAAATGTCAAAAATTCAACGTCTTGCATCACAGTCTTAACCAGTTCCGACAAGCCAGGTCTACCAAATGTGCGAGGAAAAGTCGTTGGGAGTCGGGCGGCATATAGATTTAACGTATTGTCAACGTCATCCAGGTAATGTGGCTAACAGTTTAATGAACAGATTCACACTTGTGACTGATTGCTTTCCTCTGTTCTTTGAGGAAATTTTGGAATCCCGAGGATAGCATTGTCATAGCATTAAAAACATTGCTTCGCACGCTACGCTACTAACAATAAGGAGCGTCAAGTTATTAAAGTTTACTAGTATATCTCTTACTGTAAATTAATCGAATTCATATAATATCCGGTTTTACTTAAATCGATCCGCTTTATTTCTGTTTTACTACTTTGCTGAAAGATCAACAGCGGCAACCGTCACCTTTTAAATTCGGCAAAATAGTCTTTCTCCAAAGTTCTGCACTGAGGAACCAGAAGTGTATCAGCGATCGCCTTTTTCTCTCGCTCTTTACACCAACAAAGTTTCCGCCCGAGAACGCTACCAGCTGACACCTGACAGGCTCGCTTGTCTCCTTAAATAAGTGACGTCAGAACCGGATTTCCGAGAAAGGAGTTGCGAAAGTAGTTGTTGCCCATGCGCAGTTGATTAAAAGCGCCTAGAGCCGCTTGGAGAACCATAGAGTTCTTCAAAAAGAGTTAATGTTCTGTTTATACTTTTCAACAGTCGGGGTTTTGTCTCATGCGGAGCATGCTCAGTCTTCTTCAGAATGTTTTAGCTTCATGCTTCTGCTTAACGTGACTTTTAAGCGAGGTGCGACCAGTGGTTTGCCGCAAAGAAATGTTAAATAATGATACAAAATAATGATGTAATATGATTGCAATGCCATACGGCCTTTATTTCAGAAAGCTGTCCTTTAGATTAATTTTTTTAAAAAATATCTTGTTTATCTTGTTGTTTAACTTGTATGTACAAATGGCACTAATTAAGGCGATCTTTCATGCGAAAAGTATGAAAATTGAATTGTCTTTTTCAAGTCCATTTACATGCAGTTCTCAGTTAATGACCCAGTGTTCGTCAACGGTTCAAAATTATGATGGCTCTGAATAAGGGGGTCTTAACAGCCAGCCCCGAAGTTCTGGCTGTCCTGGCACTCCCGCGGTTATGTGATTGCAATTTGGCAACCACTTCACATTTGTGATGGTTGTGCTCGCAATCTCACGATTGCCAATTTGCAACCTTTCCTGCTAGCAGGGAAAGTTGCAACTCGTTCAGAGCCCTGTGCCTGGCAGCAGCCACTCCTGGCTCCTTCAGGCTCACATCCTGCTTCTCTGGCCACCCACATACCCTCCCCCACCCAGCAGCAGCTGCTTATCTATCCCCAAGCTTGCTTGCAAGCTGCCTAGGACTTGTGAATTCCTGACAGCTTCTCCATTTGTTGTTGCAAGAATACAGGAAGTTGCAAGGAATTTCTCACTTAACAACCCCTAAGTCTCATTTAAAAACAGCATTGGGGAATGCCTGGATTTCTGATGGTGGGTGATCCAGTCACTGGGTGGATTTAGCTTGGTGGCCACATTTGCAAATACAATTAAGATACGAGAAAGATGCAAAAACATGGGGTTTCTGTAAAGAACCAACACTTCATAAGATATTAGGGACAGATGAAAAACTGATTAAGAAAATATATAACTATTAAGTTATAAAATGGAAGAGGAACAAGTAAAAGAAACAATGATTTTATGGGAGAAAAACTGGTTATACTATAGAATTAGATAAGTGCAAAAACTTTGGGATAGGAATTATAAATTGACAATGGCTACTGCATATAAGGAAAATCTCTACAAATGTTTTATAGGTGGCATTTGCCACCAGCAAGATTGGCAAAAATGTTTAGCAATATGTCCGCCAGTTGTTGGAAATGTAACCAGACTGCAGGTACTTACTATTATATGTGGTGGACTTGTGTGAAAGCAAAAAAATATTTGATGAAAATACATACAGGGTTGGAAAAGATAATTAAGTAACATATAGATTTGAAACCAGAGATATTTTTGCTGGGTATAATGCCGGAAGACTATGATAAAGGGACTATATATTTAGTGTTGCATGTATTGACAGCAGCAAGGATTGTATTTACACAATACTGGAAAAACGTGAATACCCCATTTTGCTAATGATATGCCCTGACAATACACTGCTTCAAAATATTTATGAATTAAAAAAAAAACCAAATATATATACAAATACACACACACACACTGTTGTGCTTTACAGGTACTGTCTGTCAGCGTTCCAAGTAAACTGTCCAGACAATTCAAAACTCCGAGACTTAAGTCCATCAAGGTAAGAATTTATTAGAGAAGTCATTTTGGCACACCTGGGGAAAACCCGAATCTGAATTCCCGCGTTTTCCCATCTCCAGACTAAATTCACACCCTGCCCCATTTAGGAACTCCCAGGTCACATTAGCTAATCAACCTCCTGTCTCAGGTGCTGCCAAATTCCAGTCACTCCCCTCCAGATGCCAACAACTTGTCCTTGATATCTGGCGAAACAATGTTGTTGTAGCTATACTCCCTTCACTACTCTCCCGTTCCCACAGCCTGCCCATCCCCCACTGTGGCAGCCCAGAATCTGAATTAAGATGGATCCAGGGCATGAGTCTGTCGTTAAGTGTGGTTATCTGTACAGGTATTCCACATTTACCGATCATTCCTTCATTGATTGTTCAAAGTAGCAATGGTGCTGAACAAGTCATATGACTAGTCCTTGAAGTTCTCACTATTGTGCCCCCATTGTCATATGATCCCAATTTGGGTGCTTGGCAACTGGCTCACACTTATGACGGATCCAATCATGGGATCACTCTTTGTGATCAAAAGTAGTCAGTATGGAAGCTAGAGGGTAGGTTGCAAGTTGCTTTCATAATCCACAGGCTACTTGTGTACAATTTGATCTTAAATATTTTTATTAGGATATGCTTTTTTTTTGTAAAGTTTTTCTTGGTTTGCTTTTGAATTTTCCTTTCTAGAGGAAAATAAAAAAACAGTTAAATTATCCTTATCAAATCTTCAGATTTGGCCCCTTTTCAGGTCTGTAGTTTATTTTTTCCATGAAAATATGTCATGTATATAATGTAATATATGATATATATAACATTGCCGAATTGTACAGTCTAGATCTAGTCTGTTTTTAAGAATCCTCTGAAAAAATGACATTCTTATATACAGGTTGTGTCATTTGGGCTGTATTAATTAATAGTATTTGGGAAACTGGTTCCACTTAAAGGCTATTAATATCATTTAATAGTTTTGACACACATACACAGCCGCTCTCCAATAGAGATAAAGGTTTCCCAATGTCAGTAATCTTTATGAGCCTTTGACAAATATGAGTCAAAAGGGCTGAATAAAGCGGTAATGAAAGCTCTGCTAAAGAGCAAGAAGACATCTGCAGAAATGATGCATCATCTGTAAAATACCTTGGGGGGCATGAAATCAGCAGGAGTTGAGCTTTCAAAGTAAAAGACACTTCTCTTTAAAAGAAGCCACAAAAAGCACAGCAGGCCTCATGTGGTTGTAAAATAACTACTTGGACTTGGAAGACAACTTGTCCAATACTAATTCTGATAAAAGTATGGGTAACTTGAAGAAAAAATAAAGAATACTTCTTACAGATTTTTTTGATAAAGTTCCTCTAATATATCTTATCTGACAATTCTGGGAAATTTGAATTTGTGATTTACTGTAATACTGCTTTTGGACGTTACCAGTGGATTTTTTCCTCAGCCCAAAATAAACTCTCATCCTAATTTAAACTCGGCTCTTTCACTGAGAAACCTCAGATTTCAACTATACTTCTGAGTAAAGTAAGAATGCTGTATGAGCATTCTAATCAATCAATGTAAATTGAGGAAGTGGACAGGATCTTAGTGAGTATGTGTGCAAGCACCTGTGTTTTGGACCCATGTCCCTCCTGGCTTGTGAAAGCTTCCAAGGAGGTGACAGGCAAGTCGACTCTGTGGGTGATGAATGCTTCCCTACAGGAGGGGGCGGTGCCCCAGCACTTTAAGGAGGCTGTAGTCTGCCCTCTTCTTAAGCTATTTCTGGACTCCACCTAGTTGGATAATTTCTGACCTGTCTCCAATCTTCTCTTTTTGGGGAAGGTTGTTGAGAAGGTGGTCATGTGGCAGCTCCAGAGGTTTCTGGATGAATCAGATTATCTCGACCCCTACCAGTCAGGATTCAGGCCTAGATTTGGGACAGAAACAGCATTGGTCGCACTTTTGGATGATCTCTGGTGGAAGCGAGATGGACATAGTGCATCCATCCTTGCTCTACTTGACCTCTTGGCAGCTTTCGATACCATCGAGCATGGTATTCTCTGAGGCAGCTTCGTGGGATGGGAGTGGGAGACCTTGTGCTGTCCTGGTTCACTTCCTTCCTCTGCGGCCGCTCTCACTCAGTGTTGATAGGAGGGGAGAGATCCAGCCCTCGCCCACTGCTTTATGGGGTTCCGCAGGGCTCAGTACTCTCTCCGCTCCTGTTCAACATTTATATGAAGCCGTTGGGTGAGATCATCTGTCACTATGGACTGAGGTATCACCAATATGCTGATGATACTCAGCTGTATGTCTTGGCCCGTGGTGAGTTAAGTGATGTCATGTCCTCCCTGTCACAGTGCCTGGAGGCTGTTAGGGGCTGGATGGGGAGCAATGGGTTGAAGCTAAACCCTTGCAAGACTGAGTGGCTCTGGGTTTGGGGTTCGTTGGCTCAGGGAGAATTGTCACTTTTGGTCTTGGATGGGGTGGCACTGCCCCAGACAGACTTTGTACGTAATCTAGGGGTTTTCCTGGACTCACGACTCCTGCTCAGAGCAATTCAAGGTGCTGGTTGTCACCTTTAAAGCCCTTCATGGCTTGGAACCAGGTTATCTGAGGGACCGTCTCTTGCCAGTCACATCTACCCATCAGAGTGGGGAGGCAGGGAATGTTGTGGGTCCCATCCCCGAGGGAGATACACCTGGTGGGACTCAGAACAACGCCCTTCTCCGTGGTGGCTCCCTCTCTCTGGAACATCATTCCCCCAGAACAGCCCCCACTCTAATACTCTTCCAGAAGGCATTGAAGACCTCGTTCTGCCAGCAGGCCTGGGGAACCCAAAGTGGTATCGAGTCCATTAAATGACTCGTGTGGTCTGCTGTCACCAGGGCAGGGGTGGGAGTTGGGGGGGTGTAATTTCATTATATTGTACTTTATTAATTTGATTGTTTTGTTAGTTTTTAGTGTTTTAAATAAACCTCCCAGTTCTGATTTGTATTTTTTCCTATTATGAGCTTATAATTCACCTTAGGAAATCATAACTCCAAATCCCTACTTGATTTTACAACATACATTCAGTTTTCATCCTCACCAATGGTTTGTCTTTTACAATGGAAAGGCTGATAATGGAACCAATTTTTGAACACTTTCAAGATTTTATTAGAATGACGAATGAGAGAAAGATGGGAATAGATAAAGGAATCTAATTCATCCAATGCCAACTAGAGTTAACTCCCCCTTTAATTCTGACATGGCTGTTCAGTACCATGTGTTTTACCCACTAAACATTATAAAAAACATTTTGGGAGGAAGCAACTGTGCAGTCAGTTTCAATGACCTCCTAATATTTTAATGAATCTCCTCTTTTTTCCTGATGCTGCAAATATTTTGTAGTTTATTCTAATGTCCTAGACATAAGGACTGATAACTGGAAAAAAATCCAGTGGGAGTCAAACAATTTACAGTACTGCTTTGTTCCTGTCAACTGTTATTCAAAGAAAAACTAAATTGTCTTCATATAAATCATATTTTACCCATCACAATCATACAAAACAATGTAAGCCTTAAATGCAAGAATTATAAAATTAAGAATTAGCTCGTTTTTAAAAAAAGCAGTTTATTTCTGTTTTGCATTTCAAGATAAAAGACCGGGTATAAATATAAATGTTATAATTTAATAACAGTTTTAAAAATAAGATACCTAGAACAACAACTTAAACAAAAGATTTAAACATAAAGTTGACAATGTAATTGTGTAACAGATGCAAAAATCAATAACTGCTGAAATCTATGGCTTCTTGAACTGCTATTTTTATTACTTTTTAAAATATGTATTTAGCATTTCCTAGCCATTGCCTGTGACCACATTGAAGCTGTTCCTATGCTCTCACATATTTGTGAACATAAAGTGCATTAGAACAAGTGATCAGATGTCTGATTCCTACATTTGAATTATTGAAATTAAAACACCTGAGTAATATCTAATTATTTTAGATAAGTGCAATTTTATGAGTGCTTTTAATTATATTTTAAAAGGCATATGAGATAAAAACAATAATACTGCAAAAATATTTAAGCAAAATTATATTTTGCTCTGAATCATGGATTTTCATTTTCTGGTTGATTAAGTGTTAAGTATGTGCATTAAGATTAATTAAACTCTGGCGCTGCTGCAACCATCATTTGAATAAATTGCTAGAGAGTAACAATTTTTCTCCCATGCTCAAACACAGCTTGAACAAATTGTTTGAAGATTCTGTCCATATACGTGCACTTTCTTGGCCACAGTCCTTCCAGAAAACCAATATGGCCTCCATAGGAAGTAAGGATCAAAGCTATATTAGTATTTTGTTTTGCAATTTCCACTGGTATAGCTGAAGAAATAAAACAGGGTAGCGGGGAAAGAAATTTTTTTTTTAATACTTTCATAAAATTATTTGCAAGTATTGGAACTTAATGATTTACTTAAGTGCAGTTCTGATTTAGATGTAGGATGCTGGTTAATAAAAGATAAGTACTGGTCATAACAGAAGTATATATACATATATATACATATTTAAATATATATACATATACATATACATATACATATACATATATATATATATATATATACATATTTAAATATATATAAATATAT
>JANHFL010006654.1:57209-67461 GCA_032468155.1 Oxyrhabdium leporinum | reverse complement strand
TATCTATCTATCTATCTATCTATCTATCTATCTATCTATCTATCTATCTATCTATCTATCTATCTATCTATCTTACATATGGCTCTGATGCTGGGAAGGGTGGAAATAGAAAGAACAGGATGACCAACAGCAAGATGGACGGACTAAGTTCCAGCAGCAATGGTATATTCTTGGAAGACTTAAAGGACCACACTGAAGACAGTAGGTCACAGAAAATATGTCCATGCCATTGCCAGATGTTGATGGTATATAATCAAACAAATTATATTTGAAAATCACAGATGGTTCATAATATAAGGAAATAAATCAAATTATTATATATTTACCTGGGGGGGGGGAGTTCATTTCATCAGAATGAGAACTTTTATGAACCTTTATGATTAAATACTTTTCTGGAAACTTTAAACAAATTTTGTAGAATTGATATTCCAAGTAACAAATAAACAACCCCAAGATTATTATAGATAAAGTATATTATACACATATAAAGCTGATGAAATCCTTTAAAGTAAAAGCAACAATGAACAGTAGTTTGGAGAACCTGCAGAGATTCAGCCTATCCAGGACGTCTATAAAACTAAGTTCGGACAATGCTGGGCTTTTATCAGAAAGGACTTTTTCTCCCTGACTTCCAGCATAGTTGTTGTTCTACATGGATAGGGCAATAGACACCAATCTAAGAGTGTAGGCAGGATGATCGTAGGTGAAGCTGATTCTTTACACAACATATTTTTCACTGGAATTGAATTTCATACATTTTTTTTCCAAAATGTACTTGGCGTTCACTTACCTAGTAACTGAAGACTTTAGACAGCTGGTTAAATAATAATTAAAAAGAAGCCAATTTACTGGTTTTTCCAGTGAGTCTGCAGATTCAAAAGCATTCCATCCTGCTGAAAAAACTGCAGCTGCTTTTAATGGTGTTTTTTTCCCAGTTTTGCCCAAATAGTTTAAAAGAAGCATGCTACAAACAGGAGAGAAACAGAAGTCTGAAAAAAATGATCTCACAAAGTATTTTGTACCTATCCTGAATATTTGCACTACCTTTTGTAACCTATGGTAAACAATGCCAGTTGTATTAGATGCAGTGCTGATATTCATTATTCATTGATTATGATGCCAGTTTTCAAATCTGGAACTCAAAAGGCTTGCACTGAATTACTAAATTGGATTCAGAAATCCCTATCATATAGTGAAAGGCCGGTATATCTGCCACACCATTCTCTGCTGTTCCTAAAAGGGACCCACTTTGGAGAGAAGATTTTTGTTTTTAAAGAAAGAGGTTTCTAGTGAAACACAAGAAAAGTCATTCCAGCCAGAGCACCATTAACATTCTTTAGATCAGTGGTCACCAACCACTGGTGGTCCACAAGAAAATTTTGGTGGTCCACAGATAAATTATTTGCATTTTTATATCACACTAAATATTATTTATCTTTTTAAAAAATTCATATTAGTGGTCCACGGGATTTAAAATTATCAATGTAGTGGTCCCTGAGATACGAAAGGTTGGTGACCCCTGCTTTAGATCCAATTTGTAATCTTTGTTTCTTCTCTAGATTCATTTTTTTAGTATATGTTTGCTCTGTTAGCAAGACTGAAATAGCAATAGAATATTAATATAATATTAACTATTTTTAGTATCAATGTGTTCAAATTTGAGTTTCAAACTAAATTGTGTTTTAGGATTTGATTCCACCAGTGGAAATTGCTCATGAGGATTTTTGTGACTTCCTTCAGTCAGCTTATATAGTATTCCTCTGAGGGAAAGAATGTCATGAAACAATTCTCTATATTTATCTAATGAGCTTTTATATGCTTGGCATAAGGTGCCACTAAGATTGTAGTGAGTGTGGGTGAATGGCCTTCTTCAGAATCAACTTATTCCCCAACGTGATACATCTACAATTTTGGGATTTCCATTACAAAAATACTTACCCTCCCATAGAAACACCTGCTGCCATCAATGCAGCTAAAGCGTATAACTTATGTATATAATCAATAATTGTTTCCAGATCCTCTGTATTAGCAGCACAGTATGTTCTTGGTGTCTACAAAGAGCCCCAAAATGAGAAACAGTACACTTATCATTTATGTTAACTTTAAATAAGACTGAAGCAAAGCAGAATGCTATTGAATGCAATACATGTAGTATATTAATATAGCTCTAGTGATACTTCAGAAGGTTGAAGGTTGACATTCCACAGAGAAAGAGCTAACATCAGCCCTCCATTGGGCAAGCATGTTTGCTGATTACTCCTTTTCCCTGAGTTTCCTATGCTGCCTCCTGAGCTGCTCTCAAGGATTCCCCCAAACTTCCAGATAACTACAGGGTAAGGAAGATAAAAAATAAATCTTCTGCCATTAGTAAATTTCTGTCAGTTATGTGCTAATAAATATAAATAGATATATAATCTTGTTTATTCAAGAAGGCATAGATTCAAGAATCATCCAAAGCATCGTGTGATTTGTTTGATATTAGCTTAATACTTTACAAGAGCCTAATCACTGTAGTTTAAAAACTACATGTATATCATTTACATTTGCAACGTAATCCAGTTGCAGATACGTATCCGATAGTGATTACTAACAATGCACAAATGCTCAGACACAATGGAAAGGACTGCACTATAGTTATCTCACCCTAGCACAGAAGAGATTTCTATATATGATATTCCTTTCATAGATGATCAAGGCTTTTACTTGAAGCAGCCCAGATCTGGCCTACTTGCCTTGTTAAATGAGTTTGCTACATTTCATTTTAGAACCCACTAAAGCATAAACAATTTTAATATCTAATGATCTTTTATCTGAAGGTTCAAAATGCTGCATGCTGATTAACTCAGTATAAAATCAACTCATAAAACAAACTGGAATGAGTTTCTCTATTTTTCAGTTAGTAAGCTGAACGACTGAACTGTCAGAAACAGTTCCTTTACCTATTCCTGAACCAGCTGGATATCTCTTACACTCCCTGATGTATTTATGTATCATTTATTTTACAAGGTAGCAATTAAATCAAAGTAGAATGCCTGAGAGGCCCAGAGGACAATTCAGTCTTTTATGGACACCTTGAGCTCCAAATCCAGTCTGAGCTGAAATTTGAAATACAATTTCCAGCAAATAGCTATGAGTTAATTTAGTGATATTTTAAAGTTGGTGCAATAACTAAACTCCTTCATTTAGGCTGCAGGTGGTAGAACTGAAGTTGGTAAGGTTGATACTTGAGCTGTTTATCTTAAGTATTTTGTTATGCTTTATTATGATGTGATCTGACCTGAGGAAGAAGAGAGATGGAGAATTAAAAGGAAGGAGTTAAGGAAGGTAAAGAAAGGCATGTAAGTGAATAAGGATGAAAGATATTTCTACTAGAAATTTCAGAGGAAGAAACAGAGTTTGAGAAGTGGGGTGAACCTAAAGGAGAGTAAACTATATAATCAGTTTATATCTTGAGTCAGATCAAAACATGAATTTTAGTTCATTAGTAATTGGTAAGTGAGTAAATTACTTGTCTTTTAATGTCATGCAACATCCCTATCTGAAATGGTGGTCCATAAATGGCAAAGAACAAAATTGCTGTAAAATTATAATTAATTATACCATTTTTTAAAGGAATAATCTATATTCAGCCCCACTTAAAAGGATCTTCCCTCCTAAAGTAATTGTGCAAAGGCAAAGTAACATGTCTTCCTTAAGAATTATTTATAATTTGTTTGCACAGACTATTTAAAAAAATAGGGATATTGCATCTGTTCACGTATATTCTTAACTGTAATACCTGCCTTGATTTTTTCAAACTTAGTATGACAGTATGTAATCATTCAGTAACTTCTATATATTCATACATTATAAGTGCCTCTACTTTAGAATGAAATTTTAATGTTAATATATGTAATAATTTCAAATCCAGTTAAAATAGATTTTTGCTTCTACCGGTACTCAGATATAATTTTAAAAATACTTGGTCTATTACTGTATATTTTTCTATATTTATCTCAAAAGAGACAGAAAATCCAATGACTGAATGACTAAATGAATGATAAGAATATATTATAAATACCTTGAAGCTATCAAACTAAACATTGTAAGGCTATTCAATGTATAAACTAGTTTCACATATTAATAAAACAAAACCCTGGCTTAACATTTTAAATTACTAACTCAAATGAATGTACTTCCCATCTGGGCTAACGGCACTGGCATTGTTGGATAACTACCAACTATTTTGGAGAAACTGTTGATTTGGTTTATGAACTATCATCCCTCTAGATATATAAAAGCTAATAGATAATTTAAACAATAAATTAAGAGGTTTATCTTTTACTGATCACAGATCACAATGAAGTTTTATCTATTATCTAGATATATCTCTTTGTAGGAATGTTTGGTTGTTGTTAGCAGAACAGTTACCCCATTTACCTTGATTATAATTGTTATGAGAAGGCCCTGAGGTTGATACTGACAGCTGAGTAATTTAATTCTGCCTGGATTATCTATAATTCTATTACTATATTTTCCCAAACTTGTATCTCTGTCTCTCCGTTCCCTCAAGCAACTTTGCTTTATTTGACTGTACTACAGTACACTACATTTTGAACTATGATTATAAATAAACTTTAACCAGTTAAGCTTCTCATCTACTGAAGTTTCCTATAATCATTCCCAGAGACAAGGCGCCTGATAACTGTGATACAAGCAAAATTCTACAATTTCCAGGCTGGCTAATCATTCTCTACACAGGGCTACCTCTAAAATCTCTATTGATATTTTAGATCAGGAGCAAGAAATTGGAATGGACATAATTTCTATGAGGAACTTCACATTTGATTCCTAATTAATTTCTAGGAACGACTCAGCATGTTAATTTTCACCTTAAAACTGTCACTATTCACATTATAAAATAAATGCCTTTTTCCATAAAAATTGCTGCCCTAACTCTCATGTATTACATATTTGGATGGAGACTTATCCAAAAACGTTTATCTGAAGTTAGACCTGCAGTTTCTAATGTGATGCTTTGGTTACCATTGTACAGGTAATCCTTGACTTATAATCTTTTGTTTATCAACTGTTTGAAGTTATAACGGCACTGAAAAAAGTGATATGACCATTTTTAATACAACCACTGCAGCACCCTCATGGTCACATGATCAAAATTTGAATGCTTGGCTTATATTTATGATGACTGCAGAGTTCTGGCGTCATGTGATCACCTTTTGTGACCTGACAAAGTCAGTGAAGAAGTCAGATTCACTTTACAACCATGTAAGAAAATGAGGCAAAACTCACTTAACTGTCTCATTTAACATCAGAAATTTTGGGCTCAGTAGAGGTCCTAAATCAAAGCTTACCATACTTTACAGTATAATTTTAGCATTTGCTGGACTTCCACCCCACCTATATTTTTAAAGCATATGTTTATGTAGTGATTGGTATGCTGCTAAACTAAATGCTCACAGAACTGGAGTGAGAGCAACTCATTGGGCTTTGGATGTCATGGATTCCTGGCATCATTCTGCTAGCCTAAACAAAACTATGCATACATCTCACCTGAACTATAATTCCCTAGGTCAGGAACTGCAGTCCTTTTAAACCAAGACCAATTAGTTTTTAATGTCGTTTGCTGAAGGCTATTGTAAAAAAAAAAGATATTTTGATTGATTTTTTTTCTGTTCAGTTGTGTCCCTGCAGTTTTCTTGGCAAGGTTTTTCAGAAGTGGTTTGCCATTGCCTCCTGTCTAGGGTTGAGCGGAAGTGACTGGCCCAAGGTCACCCAGAGGGGACTAGAACTCACAGTGTCTAGACACTACACTAAACTGGCTCTCACTGATTGAATTTAAATTGTATTAAACTTAAACATGTCATATGATTATTCCCCATGCATTTAATAAGCCTATCTTCCTAATGTATTTAATCTATATTAAAGATTAGATAATATTAGTTATGGTATTTAGGCAATTTTTGGAGGAGATCCAGGTGCTGCATTTTGTCTTACATACTATAAATTAAAATTTTCGAACAATATCATGATGCGCTCAAGAAAACAGAAAATTTTCAAGTCTGCAATAGAAACTCCTACAACTCTAATTTAGCAAGATAATTCGGAATCTAAAGTACAGTGCAAGTTCTTCAAAATAGTAAATATGACATTCACTGCAAGCACCCTGTCCTTGCAAACAAAGGAACTCCTTCAAGCTTAGGTCAGGGTCCCTGATAGGTTGCAGAGATAGGAACAATACAATAAATGATTATGACACATGGAGGAGATAATGAAAACAAGTAAAGTCAATTAAAGTTTGCAGATTATAGTAGAATATATTAAATCCTCTCTGTTACCTAAAAATGGTTGCTTATCGGACCGAGAACCTACACGGCTGTCTTCTGCTGATCCCTGTTTTTCTACAAATCTACTTCAAAAGGTGAAACATAAATTTTATTTGTATTATTCATGCCTTGCTCTTCTAGCTGTTGGACTCTCAGAATAAACTATAGTTCAGTAAAACAAGACTTGAGGGAATGCTGTTAATTAGGTGCCCTTGGTAGATTTTTCTTGCCTTCTTCTGGTGAATTTCCTCCTAGGATGTGGTGGTTTCTCTCTCACCATCTTGTAAATTGCAGAGAAAACTAGCAGGTCTCATAACTACTACTTCACTCCCAGAGAACAGGCAAAGGCATGAGGAACAGCTGTTGCATCTCACCCGGTTGGTGAGCAGCAAAGGCAACTCCTCCCTCCTCTGGGTGACATGGACATTGCCCTGAAGGAAGCAGGCAACAGCAGCTGCTGTTTCTTGGATAAGTAATTAATCTGTGGCAGTGATGAGGAGCCTTTGCCTTCTCTGTCCTTTTCTGAGGAAGTAAGCAACAAAGTGGAATAATCAGCAAAGGCAGAGAGAATGGAGAGTTCCCTTAATTCATTTAAAGCTGGGCAACTGGCTGAATCCTCTCTGTCAATCCTATTTCACCACTGTTTTCTTCTGCCCCGTATTTTGATAATTACCAGATCTTTTATTTTATATTACACATTAGTGTTAGCAGATGCAGCCTAAAGGAATGCAGTATATGTGAGGAGAGATTTTTGCCTTCTTTCTGGGAATGCTTAAGGAACACAGTATTGAATAGAATTAGTGCAGGGGTGTCAAACTCGTGGCCTGCGAGCTGGATGCGTCACATGCTGACCACGCGCACCCCCAGTTTAGCAAAGGGGAAAGAAGCTGCAATACGTCACGTGATGATGTATTGTCGTGAGTTTGACACCCCTGAATTAGTGCTTCAATTTAATTCACAAACTTGGAAACCTGAATTGTTCTCTCCAAATTTGGCAATGTTCTGTCTGGGTGTGATGATAAATTTGTCACTTACTAATTTCTTCACCCTTCACATTTTAACTGTATTCTCTTTAACAATACAGTTACTCACTTCTTCATCCTTCATGTTTTTAGTAATGCAATTTGTTATTTCAGTGGAACTATTTTTCTTCCTATTTTGTACTATATTCTTGGACAGGGAGGCTCTTTGCTCAGACACTCATACCCTGGTCATCTCTCATTTGGACTATTGCAATGTGCTCTACATGGGGCTATCCTTGAAAAGTGTCTGGAAGCTTCAACTGGTACAATTCTGGCTGCCCAAAGAACAACATATGTAACACTTATGCAAGCTAAATTGGAGGCTAGCTTGCTTCCTGCTCCAATTCAACGTGTGGGTTTAAACCTTTAAAGTTCTACATCGCTAGGCTACCCTTGGAACTGTCTTCACCTTAACTCTCCTGGCCTTTCACTCATGTGAGAAAACACTGCAGCCTTGCTTAAGGCTCAGAGAGGAGCACACAGCTGTGAAGATGATTAATGGCCTGAACATCCTCCTCCCGCCTGTTAATTCACTTTTAAGATTGATTTTTTAATCATCCTTCTCATTTTTTTCAATTTTATATATTACCCAGAGTCCCTCTGAGGGAGATGGGTGGTTTCAAAATTTTATAAATAAAAATAAATTTGGAATAGCCCCTAAAGAATTAAGTTTTTCAACACGTAAAGAATTGTTTTTTCAGTTATGCTCACTACATTACATTTGCTCAATGTTCTTACTTTATTTAAGAGCAATTCTTACCAAGAGATTTTCACCAGCAATTCCTCGATAGTTAAAAACCACACACCTTTAAAAGACAAACAAAGAGCACTGTTTACTAGAACTGTTCATTTGAGTATTCTTGGAAGTGAAGATCCACATATCTGAAAGCTGTTTCAATTGATATTTTTTGATTTGCCAAAAGATTCAAAACAAAGAATAAAAACATGTATTTTCCACAGATGTACATGTTTTTGTATCTGCCAATTTTTTTTTCGTGTAGCCCAAACTAAATCATCTGTAGCCATATAGGTAAGAACAGGAAGAAGGCTGAGAATCTGGATCAGGAGGAAGGGAATAGCCAACTTCCTCATTAATGTGTTTGCCACTGGTGCACATGCTGCAGCCAGTTTTGATGAAGGTGATGAGGTATTTTCAACTCTCACTGAAAAATGCAGTGTTTATGTTGTAGTGTAATACCTACAGTGGAGTCAGGGTGGCAAGTGCCTCTTTACTAACAAAAGATCAGTTCCATGGTGCAAGTGGGCTTCAGACTGAGAATAATAACACCCAGAATGCCATGACTCATCATTTTCTCCTTCTCTTTCTAATTTGCCTACTGTTGCTAATTTATATACCTTTCTCTGCCTTTCAGTATGTCTGAACCCAAAGCAATCACAATGTTTTTGTACGGAAGCAATCCAGTTGATGTTTGCAGCAAACTATAAACTTTCAAAAACACTGCTAGGGAACAAAGTTGGAATCTCCCTCATTGGCAAAAGCCAAGCAGGTCCTGTAAGAAAGCTGAAGGGATGAGCATTTTAAGCCAGGAGGTGGAAGAGGTCAGAGTGGAGTTGGGATGGTCAGCCCAAACCACAATTGTAGGCAATGAGGGTTTAGATGGAGACAACACATGAAAAGGTCTTGCAAACCTATAGCTATTTTGCTGGGAAGGGTGGGGCAGGAAGGAGGCATTAGAAGTATGGTAAGTAGCTGGCTGATAAGCAGAATGAGGGTGAAGGGCCCCCAAAAGTCATTGGTTTATAGATAAGAGGAAACTTAGAATAAGAATAAAGTACACTGAAGAAATACATGGACTTGCGGTGAGATTTATAAGATGAGAATTCAACTGCTGAAAAACCTGGGATTTGACTCCGGGCTAATGTGCTTTGAAGATCCCCTGCATACAGCTCTAAATAACATTGCAGATGGATTACTGCAAAATGACATGGAGGAGGAAAAAAACTTCACAAGATGAAGCTTATTGATGTGACAAAATGATCTGGAAATAAAACAGCAGTTTCAATTTAATTTCTGAACGTTTTGTTACCAGACTTGTTAACATCAGCAGCAGGATTTTCTTGTCCTATTCCAACTGACCACACTGGCACACAAGACATTTATAAGCTAAACCACTACCAAAAACTAAAACCCAAGCTACAAGTATTTTCTATTATTTCACAAAACAGCAGTATTCAACACTCAGTAAAAACTGACTTAGGACAATGACCGTATCAGTTTGATCCTCCCTTTGGTTAACATGGGTCTGTGGTTAGCCTTTGGTTCAACTGGCTGAACCAAAGCTGAAAACCCTACTAACCGAATTGTGCACTGGCTAATACACAGCTGAATTAGTTTATGGCACCTGTCCAAGGCAAATGCAAAGCAGCCACTACCCCCATTCTACCATGTCAGGAGACAATTTATCTATGGCTGGCTTCCACTTGCTATTCTATTGGGAGAGCCTCCATTTTTCCAGTACCCAATGCTGTTGGACTGGCCCTGACTGATTCTTGGGAAAGTCACATTGAGGCAGGAAAAATCTATTTTATCAAAAAGTCTCCTGCCAATTAGTAATAGCTTTTTCGGAGCATATTTCTAAAAAAAGTATCTTGCCTGTTAAAGCAGATATGACATTTCTTCCCAAACATGCAAGTAATCCATGCTTTGAATTAGGATGATGGAACACAAGCAGATTTCCATGCAGAGGAATGGGAGCAAACTGCAGGTGTGAAGTTCCATAAGAACTTTTTAAGGACTGTAAGCAACACAAAAAAAACACAGCTACAGCATCCCATGGCTGTTTTACATGCATGTTACTTTTTGTTTTATTTTTATTTTATTTATTTATTTTATTTTTACATTTATATACCGCCCCATTCCGAAGACTCGGGGCGGTTTACAGCTTA
>JANHFL010006654.1:0-57109 GCA_032468155.1 Oxyrhabdium leporinum | reverse complement strand
ACCTCGGAAGGATGGAAGGCTGAGTCAACCTTGAGCCTAGTGGGATTTGAACCGCTAGATTGAATCAGCAGAAGTGGTCTGCAGTTCAACACTCTAACCACTGCGCCACCTGGGCTCTTTTTGAATGAGTCCTATTATATCTGTCCTGAATATTGGAGGAGGGTCTAACATGAGAGCGCTAAGATCTGGGTTGCAAACATCCAGATAATTACTAGATGAGAGTGTTAAAATTCCGATTGTCCAGGTACAGTAGCCCTAAACAAAGAGATGCAAAACTATCTTCTCATCCAACAGCATGTAAAGATGGCAAGCTACCATGTTCTGCAACTAATCTCAGTTGCTACAGCATGGTTTATCAGGATTGCTGACTAGGCTTGCTTTCTTTATATCCTTAGGATTCATACTCCAGAGAACTTTATGGGAATTGCTTCTAAGCAGGCTACTAACGTAGCATCTTTACAAGAACACCTGGGGACAATACAGGCTAGACTATGGACATAGAAAATACATTTCTAGAGATGAATATGGAAAAATGTGTATAAGTAGGATGTGGCCTTTTATTTTAAAATTTTAAAGGGCCTGAAGAGCAAGGTGGCCTTTCATAATGAGACCCAACAAGGAGTCTCATTCCATTTCCAAGATTCCAGTCCTATTTGTTTGGCTCATTATTCCTTTATTTAAAGTTATTTGTAACATAGCTCACCACTTCTAGCCTTGTACCTTAACCTCTACATTCAACTGGGTCTCTGATGTGGCCAAGTCCTGAAGCAACTCCTCTGAAGCTTTGAATTTGCTATTTTGTGTCATCACTGCCGGGATCCTTTTCCAAAGGGGCCCATAAACATTTATGGGTTTATCATGCATTTAAAACCATAATCAGGGATGGAAATTTTCTCTAATTCTTTGCATCTATTATAGACAATCATAGTTTCCATTGCACAAACAGAATTACAACAGAAATGTCAAGGGCAAATTATTATACCTGTATCCCAGTGCTTTGCTCTGTTGAATCATATGAAGGATATATGATTCCTTGCTTGTTCCTGTGAGGCCAGGCAGCAATAGGACAGTAGGCCTGGTGCTGGAATCAGGGTACTGTATGCTATTGTGATTATCAAACCAGTCCAGGGAAATCTGTCCTCCATCTGTAGCTGTAATAAGTTCACTGAGAAAAACAACAGCAACAGTAAACTGCTTTACAGAAATGCAGTGTAAAACCAGGCCCCTATTCAATGTAAGAGTGCACATGAATCCTCTCAATCAGTTCCCAGAGATGCTCTAAAAGTTGCCCTGTCTTTGCATTTGTAAAGTGACAGAAAAGAAACTTCTCACATAAAGGCAAATAATTAAATGCATGTATTTAATTATACAAGTATTTAATTATTTAACAAGCTCCTGGAATACAAGTAGTCCTCAACATATGACAATTCAGCCCAAAATGTTTGTTACTGAGACATTTGTCAAGTGAATGTTGCTCCATTTTATGACTTTTCTTGCCACAGTTGTTAAGTATATCACTGCAGTTATTAAATTAGTAACACGGTTGTTAAGTGAATCTGGTTTTCCCATTGACTTTGCTTGCCAGAAGGTTGCAAAAGGTGATCACATGACCCCAGGACACTGCAACTGTCATAAATACGAGTCAGTAGCCAAGAGTCTGAATTTTGATCATGTGACCATGGGGATGCTGCAACAGTTATAAGTGTGAAAAATGGTCATAAGTCACTTTTTTCAGTGCCAGTGTAACTTTGAATGGTCACTAAGTGAACTGTTGTAAGTCAGGGACTACCTGTATCCTCTAAATATCAGGTGTGACCTTTGGTCCTGTAAAGCATGGCAAGGCCTGCTTTAAAGAGATGTGGAAATGTTGGAGCCTGCCTTCCAATTAAGTGACCAGTAATTAATAGCCTGCCTGTTGGCGCCAATCACAGTAATTTGTAGGAGTTGGCAGAGGAAGGGGCTGAAAGATGCATCCGTGTTGAGCAAAACAGGTAGGAGAGCTCTTCCTTCCTTTAACATCTCACTGATTTTTGTGTTGAATGACGGGGAGGTGTTTTATCTCCTGAATCAACTCACTCACAAGTGCATGCATTTCTTTGAATGAAACCATGAGTTGACTATGGTGACCAAACTAGAACATAACAAAAGATTGCTGTAGCCAACTGTTTCTCCCAAATAGAATGCTAAGAAATTTGGAGTTTTAGGAAGTTTCATTAAAGGCAGTAGTTGTTTTTTTAAAGTGGTATTATGGTTGCAACTCTTCTCCTGATATATTTATTTAGTTAAGTAGTTTGTAAAGCTACCTACTCAATATATGACATATAATTGTTTTAAACAAATGAAACTAAACCAAAGTTTCCATATTTTAACAAGGAGCAAAATAATAATTGCACTGATCCCATCAACATTCATTCTGGATAGTTTATTATTAAATAAACCATTTGATGCAAGCAACATCAGTGGAGTTTAACTGGCAGAGCAGGACAGGCATGGAGGGGGAGGGAAGGCCCTCATTTTTTTCTTTCCATTTCCTTCAATGAGAGGAAATTAACCACACCATCACTATCCCCAGTTCCTGTGGAGAGTCATGGAACCAAAGTGGTTAAATCATAGAATTTTCTTATCCCATTGCCATATACCCATTTTATTACTTTACGTGTTAATCTCCTCACTATCACCATTTGGAAGTAGCAGTAATATGAAAACTTTTGAAGCTCTTGAGATTCTTAATTAAGTTACATCAATTCATGTAATAAGAGGCATTGAACAGACATGTGACTAAATGTTGAAAGCTCCTGCTGTAAATTATTTCCATTTAAAAAACAATGGAAATGAATTTTATGAAGTAGAAAGAGAATGGTAGCTATGTATGGTAACAAATTTGTTCCTAAATTGACTTTTTATAAATACCTCTTTTACCAACATGACATTGTTAATGAAAGTAGAGTTAACTTTATCTGTTCTTATTCATGTTCATTCAAAGAAGCTTTAAAATATTATGCAACTTCTATATAATATCTGGACTGATGGTAAGTGCGATAACCATCTTTAGAAAAAAATTCCATAGCCTGGTATTTTGCATTCTAAAATGTTACTCTTCTCATCTAAAAGCTCAGAAGTTATTCTTCAGATGTTCCAAGAATATGCTGTGAGAGGAGAACTTTTGCATTTGCATTGGCTCACTCTTACCAATTCCTCCCAAAAAATATTGCTGTATACCTGTACACTAAGGTTTTTATTTGATGTAGAAATTTATTTGCAGTCAACTAAAAGTAAGATTCCAAATTTATCTTCTGCCAAAGGTGCAAAGGTCTATGGAATGCTTCTGTTCTCCTCTCTACACATTTTTAAAACATGTGACAGGCAAGTACTGAAAGTAAATCCAATGAAAGAAAGAAGGAAAGAAAGGATGTATGGAAGGAAGGAGAGAAGGAAAGAAGAATGGAAAGGAAAAAGAAAAGGAAGAAAGATTTAAGCATAGTTGGTTATATATAGAATGGACATTCCTATAGTTTTTGGAAGGAACAGCTGTGCAGGAAAGAAAACAGCACTTACTTCCTATATTGTACATTTGGTTTAGATGTAATGAAAGGGCGTAGAAGTGTTTGCAAATGGCCTTCCCAGCACCATACAGTGGGATAGTATATTTCTGTTAACACCGGGCATTGGTCCTGCAGAAATTGGCAGAAGTTCTCATTGCCAGTTATCAGCTGAGGTTTCTAGAAAGACATTTAGGAAGGAGGAAACATCAGACAATATTAGAGAAAGTTTACAGGGAGGCACAATGAAGTTGCTGTTCTGGAAATAGATCTGAGATGCACTGGGAATAACAAATCAGAAGTGCAATATTATGAGTAAATTTGCTGAAGTCCCCACTGAGATAAACAGGAGCAAAGCAGGGTAACGTTTTGCAAATTTCAGAAATAATTGCCTTGTAAAGATGCAGTTTGGATTAAGTCCCTTATCCCCAATACCAAAATATTTTTAAACTTACACATATACATCTATATCTACAAAGCTCAGGGTCAAAAAAAGAAATAGTACAGCAAGTAAAGCAACTCTGTACATAATGGAAGTACTTGTAACAGTACACATTTTTTTCAAGAAGGTACCATTATTTAGGTTCCATGTACATAGGACAAATAAAAGATAATTGTGTGTGTGTGTGTGTGTGTGTGTGAGAGAGAGAGAGAGAGAGAGATTAACAGAATATGGTAAATGTGGGTATTGTAAAATATCTTAATGTGTTATCTTACATGATTCTTACATATTCAAGGCTGCACATGGCATGTAGGAGAGAGGTATTAGAAATTGCAAAAATGACAAGATCCTTAACCCTAGGAATGTGTAATATGCAGAGAAAGATTTATAGTAAGTTAAGTCAGAGCCTGTTTTTCTAAGGGAAGAATTTCAGTATCTTCTCCTTTATTTTCTTGCCCTCAGGGCTGTTACCAACATCTGTGGACACATAAGAGAAGTCTTAATAATGATTCATTCCATTTTCTCCTACATTGAAGAAGAAAAAGGACACCTTTTAGTCAAAACAATAATTGAGCAAGGGCTTTAAAAAAAAACCCTTGCACTTCCAGTATGTGTGTTTGTAATCTGAGTCACAGTGCAAATTCTGTTAACCTACATAAAAATCCAGATGCCTTCCACTTTATCCTTTTGTAATTTTAATGCATTTCTTTTTCAGGAATATTGTTGAGGTAGCTAGACTGTAACTTCGGACAGCCTAGGAGGAAGCAATTATCTGACTCCTTTCAGTCAAAGTTTCAAGCTTCTTTATGCTCATTGATGACCTCTAGCAAGGCTGAGATGGGGGCAGCCCTACTGTCTTGGTTCTCCTTGACATTTCATACCATCAGTCATGGTGTTTTTCCAGTGTGGAGGGGCTGAGCCTGAGGCCCACAATTTGCATTCTTGCCTCTCTTGTTTAACATCTGCTTAAAGCCACTGGGTGAGGTCATTCATCAAACAGGGTCAGTATCATCAGTATGTTGATGACACACAATTTGTATCTCAAGCCTGCATCAACCAAGTGATAAGGCTGAGTACTTATCCCAGTGCCTAAGGGTAGTGGGGATGGGATGCAAAAGGACTTTAAAGTAGTTCTGATCCTGCTGTCTTTTAAATAGGCTCTAGTGGCCTGGTTCTTTCCAGGATACTGTACTGGGAAGTATGTGCCTTCTGAGGAAATGCCTTGAATGTGCTGGCTACACTGGCTGCAAGCAATCACCTTCTTTTTCTCTTTTATTGCAATGAGTTTGTTTTTAACTGTATGCTGTCCACATTTATTATGAGCTGAGCAGATTAATCAGTCAATCAGGGAGAGCTGCAAATAGCAAGATCCAAAGGGAGCTGTCCAACATCTCAAATTTTCTTGAGCATGCAGACAGATGATTGGGCTCATCTTCTTTTATCCAGCTTGGATTTTGACAAAAATCTTAGCCCAACCACATCTACCTGGCCTGTGAATCACAGGTCCCTAGAGAACACAGTGAACTTGGCCAATGAAAAACTGCCTGGCTCAGAAACCATGGAATGCTACCTAATATTTAAGGCTAACAGAAAACTAGATTGCAGGAGGATGAGTTGGAAAAAAAGCTGTTTAAAGGCCAACTATTAATAGCTACCAATCATAATGATCATATACACCTTCTAGACTCAGAGAAGCCACAGTCACTTACTGATGAGCGATATGATCTTAATGCGTTCCTTAGGGGCTACTTGGAAACATTTAATTGGCTGCTGTTATAGGCAGGATCATCCAGATCAAGACTCTTAATTTTAGAAGAAAATGGAATATTGTCTTAAATCAGTTTATTTTATGTTTACCAGAGGGACATTTGCTGGAGTGGAAGGGATCAAAAAGGTAAAGATGGCAGCAGCTGCAATTGCATGGTTGTGTCAGCCATCTTGACTTTTTGGAATTTCTCTCCCACATAATACCTTTCCTGCCAAGAAGTATTGTAATTTGGGTACCTTCGTTCCAAACAGCATTTTTTAAAAAACAAAATGCAGGATAGGCAAATTCAAATATTTTTGACCATGATTTCTTTAAGACTTAGTTAGCATGACCAATAATAATTCATTCACCCAACCATTCACCTTGGCCAGCAAAAGAAAAGCTAAAAATGGCAAAGACGGTAATATTATTATGAATAATAATTTATTCCTTTGGCTTGCTACATATGGTAGGAATAGCAGAACTATATCTCACACAAAGAACACCGTTTTTAAGCTGTCCTGTCCCCTGGTGTCCCCTGAATAAAACTGCTGCCATTTCCTCTGGCTAAAATTCTGTGAGTTGCAACCCCCAAACATCTGAATTGTATTTGCGGAAGAGACCAATGAATTAGGGGCCTTATTTCAAAGTGTTAATACTGTAGTAAGAGAGGACAATGCGGTTCATTTATTTCAGTCCTTATTCTAGATTTTCTGCGTGCGAGTCCGTTTGAACCTCCCCTTTCCATAAGCTGGCGCCGGGTTCCTCTGCGGTGTATCCTGCGCAACCACCGAGGCACCAGGTTACACAGGAAGAACAAACCAAAAAAGCAAACCGATTTTCGTTTTATTCATTTAAAATGTGGAAGGAGGAATTGCCCCTTGGTTTCTCTCTCCTAAAACGCCTGGCTTTCTCAGACGCGGAAATCCAAACCGTTTGTTGCCCTCAAGGCCTAGCTTATAACGTTAACTATGGATAACTTAACTTGTCTCTTTCAAAGCGGGTCAGAGCCTGGCGACGAGAGTCGCTTGGCCTCGCCCGCTTTCTGCCCACCATCAGGTGGGTTTTACGGACCACTTGTAAAAGACGGCCATTGCAGGGCGAGAGAGCAGAAAGCCTTACCTTTGCGATCGTCCTGAGATAATAGCAGACATAGGCGGCCCCAAAGCACAGTACCAGAGACCAGCCCATCCCCGAGGCCAGCAAGCCCTCCCTGCTTTCCAAGTACACCGATAGCTCTTGCAAGTTCATTTCTAGACGCGTCGATGAAATCGCGGCCCCACCTTACATTACAACGCCAAGGTACGGGAGAGGGAGATGGTTGCAACGGTAAGGATGGCGCTCTCCGAAAGTGTGATAGCTGCTGACTGCAACAGCACCGAGGTTGCTTTAACTCTATTTCAGCTCCCGTTTCTCAATAGGATAACAGGCCAGGCTACTCCGCCCCCGTTCCTCCTTTCCTTAGCTCAGTGGCGGGGAGGGCGAGGGCGAGACGCTATAGGAATCCCGGGCGTAGCAAAGAAAAAAAAAAAGGGGGGGGAGTGGTAGATAGTTTTACAACTAAACGTTCATTTGTTTTCAACAGCATTGTTTTTCATTAGTGAAGTATGCTAAGCTGAGAATTTAAATTTCGCTTGTTTGACGACACGTCCTTGCAGTTTTCTTGGCAACGTTATAGGCAACAGACTCACTTGGGTGAGATGAGTGATAATAGAAATGGAGTGAATAAACTTATAAAAAATAAAGGATTGTTTGCCATTGTTTTGGGACATTACCAGTCTCCTGTTGCTTTAATCCTTCTTCAGGAATTGTGTTTATTTAGTCTAGTGAAAAGAAGGACTAGAGATGACATGATAACAGTGTTCCAATATTTGAGGAGCTGCCACAAAGAAGAGGTCCTCAACTTATTTTCCAAAGCACCAGAAGGCCAAGACAAGAAATAATGGATAGAAACTAATCGAGAGAAGCAACCTAGAACTAAGAAGAAATTTCCTAACAGTGAGAACAATTAACGAGTGGAATGACTTGCCTTCAGAAGTTGTGGGTGCTTCATCACTGGAGGCCTTTCAGCAGAGACTGGACAGCCACTTGCCTGGAATGGTATAGGTCTGCGCTTGAGCAGGGTGTTGGACTAGAAGACCTCCAGGGTCCCTTCCAACTTTGTAATTCTATTTTTCAGACAGCAACCAAAGTCCCCTAGATCTTACCATGTGTTCTGAGAATGCCAGTAGTTCAAATGTAGTCTTAAACATAAACATTACAATTGTGTTTAAAAGAAGTTGGTTCTGTGTCATAATTTTTATCCATTTCAAAAGCTAGTACATAATACTGGTAGTTTTATATATGAAATATCTTTCTGTTGTCCTAGCAATCTGGCCATAATCATGCTGGCCTTTGTTCAGAAGATTATGAATAATACCAGTGCTATCTTTTATCCATTACTGCAACTAGTTTTATAATAAGTTCATTATTATAAGCAAACACTTGCATGATGCCATGGGCTAGCAAAGTATCCATTATCACTGAAAGCCATTTCCAATAATATTGATGTTTTTAAACTAACAGGACTGGTGATCAAATAGATCCAAAAACAGTCCATCTATACTTTTCATAGAAGCAAACAAGAAGCTTCCAGATCTACAAGTAGGTTAGAAGCTGTCAGAGCTGAAGAAGCTTCTTGGATGAGAAGCAAAATGTCTTCAAAAGAAACAAGAAAAAACAAGAAAGTCCAGTTGCCTCCTGAGAAAGCACCTTTGGGACAACTATGACCTGGATGACTGAGAATCTCTACAGACTTTAAGCAGGTTAGAAGATTATCCTATGGCATTAGATTTTCCCCACATATTCTGTCCACAATGTGCATTGAGTAACACTGTATATGGGTATTAGAATTATATAAATATATATATGTAAATAAATGTATATAAATGTATATAAATGTAAAAAATAAATAAAATAAATAATTAATAAATTGCTTAACAAATAAATAAATTAACTCTAGGAAATAGCCTTAGTACCAAGTTCATAGTACCAAGACCTATACTGTCTATTTTTAACTGGCAGGCACTTTTCCAATGCTTAAGCAGTTACAAATTTTTACTTGAAATTCTATGGATTGAACCTGGAATGATCTGAATATATAATATGTATCCTGCCAATAAATATTTACCCCATTTATTATGTCTATTAGAATTATTTAGTAATTTAATAGCATTGAATGGTATTCAATAGTAAACAAAAACGATTAATACTCCAACTGGAATAAATATAAAATCATTGAAAACCAATATATAATATAATTAGAAAAGTAAAATAAAGAGAATCATCTATGGGGTAAAAAAGAATTGTAATAACACTGCAAGAGATAGGCTAATGTTGTACAATAAATTAAGCTACAAACCAATTATCATATGTTTCAGTCCAATGTTTTTTGTAAACTGAGCCTGTATCATTAGTTATGTTTCACTGTGTGTGTCAGAAAATAGGGTCTGCTGGCAGGATTGGCAAGAAAAGTGGGAGACCTCTTTGCCCCAATCTTCCATTGTTGATTGCAAGTGGCCCTGAAAATCTCTGACCAAGGATGGGTGGAGAACATGAGGGCAGCAGCCTCAGGGGCCAGTGTGAGAAGGACAGACCCCTATCCCTAATATTAGCTGTGAACAGTACATTGCATATAATTCCACATGTTTTATGCTGCAAGAGCTGAAAGATATATCTTTAAAACTGGGACAGGAAAAGATAAATCCAGTTTGTTTTTTGGGTGGTCATGGGTGTGTTAAAGATGATATCATCCATTTTTTATGGTTGTTGAAGCAGCTCTAATCTGTTTAAGACTAGGAGCTCTTCTGCATAACCAGCTAATGTCTTCTCATCATCCCTGTTGACAGTTAGGCTGTCTATTACAGGTGCTAATTTACTGAACAATTATAACATAAGTTGCCATTCTTGTAAAAGATCACTGGAAGAACTTTGTACAATATGTATTTGTATTCTGACTAAATAGTTACTAATTAACTGTACATTTTATTCAACTTAACATCTTACTTTTCCAGTACATAGCTGCTAGTCCATAGACTGTGTCATAATGTGTAATGTTTAAGAAGCTGCATAATTTTTTTGCTTTTGCTGAAACAAATAGTTATATTTTCAAAAAACATTAAAATGTTTTTCAAATGTTGCTAATAAAGAGTATTGAAAAGAGTTATACGCCATATCTATGTTAGGTGTTCCATGACTATACATAAAGAATAGTTCATAACATCTCATGATGAAAAGATGCAAACCACTTCATGACATTACTACTCTATTAAAAAAAGACTAACAGCTAGTGCTAGTGCAAAGCAAAAAGGCAGAGTAAAAGTTTTAGTAACAGTAGTCTTTATCTTCATAGGCTCAAAATGTTAAAGGCATGGTGAATGAATTAGCTCTGCTAACTGGGAAAATATCAAGGCTAAAAGTGTTGACACATCATGTTGACAGATGTGTTTGTCAAACTGGTTTTCTCCCAGTTGTAAGGTATGGTTGTGAAAGCGTGATACTCAGAAAGATCCCATTGCTTTTGAATTGTTGGAAGAAAATGACTGAAAATACCTTGGACAGAAAGAAAATCTAATATTAGTTGAAATAAAAACAGATTTTCACCGAAGAAATTCTAAATACAACGTGAGAAGTCTATAGATTCATGGGAGAAAACGTTGCATCGAAGAAGAGGCCAAGAGAAGGCAAGGCAATTAGATGCATTCGCCGGTAACACCAAGGTGAGTTCCAATAATTCAAAGGAGCAGTTACCGACAGACAATCCTGAGATAATCACAGCCACCTGGTCACAAAGCGTCTTGACCGAGCGATTTAATCAAGAACGGTCCTGAAAGGAACGCCGGCAGAAAAGCTGCTGCGAGCGATAGCGGGAGAGCTATTGTCCTCCAGTTGTCCTTGCTCTTGTTGCCGGCCTGCTTCATCAGGCTCTCCTTAGGCTCGAGAGCTTTCAGGTGCGGCCCCATTTCGCACAGCTCCCATTGCAAATTGCAAAGTTCGGCCCTAGGCGATGCAATACGCTTCTCTTTTCCCTAGAGGTCCCTAAGGAGTCTCTCGCTTCCTTTGTTCTGAATGGAGCCCTTCCCTTCTCCGGTTGCAGGATCGGAACATGCGCAGGAGAAACCCGTGTGCCCTACCTCCACTACCACGGCCGGGATGGCGATACCGCCATAGTGCCCGGATGTAGCAGCCGAAGCGTCAGGTTCGCCCCCTCCCCTTTCGAACCTGCATAAAGCGCGGCCAGCTTCTCCGGGTTGGACGACACCAATTTGTGGGGAGGGGGTGCGGGAGGGGGAAAGTCTATACGTCGCAAACGCTGCGCTCCGCTGGCGGAGGCCGCATCCTATCCACCCCGCGGGAGGAGACCGGCCGGCTGGCTTCCTTCGCTTTTCAGGTCTTTGTTGTTCCGGCGTTTCTGGAAAGGCATCCCTGCGGCCTCGGTTTCCCCGTTATTGGCGTCAGCGATTCTCCCGGCCTCGTCGCTTTACCGCGAGGGACGCCGCCGGCGAGCTGAGTAACAATGAGCAATTCGAGGAACAACCGAGTGATGGTGGAGGGCGTCGGTGCCCGGGTCGTGAGGGGCCCCGACTGGAAATGGGGGAAGCAGGATGGCGGCGAGGGCCATGTGGGCACCGTACGCAGTTTCGAAAGCCCCGAGGAGGTGGTGGTGGTCTGGGACAACGGCACGGCCGCCAATTACCGCTGCTCGGGAGCCTATGACCTGCGCATCCTCGACAGCGCGCCCACAGGTGAGAGGGAAGCGGGACAGCCGGAGCGCTTCCCGCGGGGTGGGGGGCGGCGGTCTCGGGGGCGAAGTGTGCGGGTTTGAACCCTCTTTAAGGTCCAGCGTGTCTCCCTGCCGCCGGCGCGACTGTCGGCGCCGTCGGGACAACCCTGTCGAGGGTTGCTGGCGACTCTCAGACGAGGCCTTGTTTGTCCTCAGGCCTCCTAATCGTGGTTAAGGAACTCCCTGCTTAAGAGGGGGTGGGAACGGGGAAGCCCGTGGCAAAGTTGCACAGGCGAGGTAAGAGCTCAATCAGTAGTTCAGCATAGAAAATGTTAAAGGATCAAAACACACTTAACAGGAAAAAGGTGTAGTGTATTGAAATCGATCCAGTGTTGTCAATTGAAAATGCCGGTTATTACTGTGATGGAGAGTATCCCTCTCTTCTGCCTTCAAGTAATGGGGTTAAATCCTATATGTCTAGGTTTGCCTTTGGAGGTTAATTTCTGTGTAAGAAGTTAGTTCAATTGGAACTTCTTAGTAAGATTTGGAGTTTCTTCACTTCAGTTTAATGGAAAAAAAACCCTCTATTCTATGGGACACACAGCCCTTTAGGATGCCTTTTTTTCCCCCAAAAGACAATTTTAAAAAAAGTATAGTGTTGAAGTTAAATATTGGGAGGGTTCTTTTTTGTCTTTGTAACAAGATTATTATGTCACTGTGAGTTACTTATTTTTTTAAAATAGTTTTTGATCCAAGTTTGGAAAGTTTTATCCCAATGCTTAAGATACATTTAGTCTTGGAGAAGATGCCCATTGTAGCATATTCAGCAACAGGGAAATAAATTTATATTTACATTGCTGTTTTACAGTAGTGAGGAAATGTGGATTGTTAATGGCCTTATTTTCTCAAATAATTACTGTAATATGAAAAATATAATGTTCTTAGAAATCAGTTGTTACTGAATTAATGACACTTCTGATATTTTATTTATTCAATTTCTATAGCCGCTTTAGAGCTTTATGAAAGGCTAATAGGGTTGGGGTCATTCTAATCTCTGAGTTGAATATCCTCTGATATTCTCACAAATCAGGGGCTATTGCAGACAGTGGCCACCTTCTGGTTCCTACCAGCCAACACAGTTCGGCTGACAGGATCTGCAGCATGCCTTATATGCTAAATTGAATTGGAAAAGTAGAGATTCTTGGGAAAAGATAGTCTCTCAAGTAACCCGGTTCCAAGCCATGTAGAGCTTTAAAGGCGTCAACCAGCACCTTGAATTACACCTGGAAACATACCAGTAAAGATATTCCAGTAGTAGTGGTATGCTATATGTGCCTTAAATCTGGCAACATTTACCACCTGCACAGTTGTATTCTGTTTCAGTTCTATACCAATTTCTGAATGTTCTTGAGGGTCAGCCCCATGTAGAGCATGTTTCAGTAATCTAGACAAAAGGTTACAAGGGTGTGAGATACTATGTCACTAACAGCATTCTGGTCCAAGAATAGGTGTAGTTGGCGCACCCACCCCCCCCAAAGGTGTGCAAAGGCTCTCCTAGCCATGGCTGCCATCTGCTGTTTGAACGGGAGCTATGAATCTAGGAGGACCCGCAGATTGCACAAGAGGTCTATCAGGGGTAGTGCAGTCCCATCCAGAACTAAGGATGCAAGAACTTGGATACAGGACTGCCCTTTTTATTATTAAACAATTACCTATTAAAGGCAGTTTAATATTTTATGATTAAGTGATACATGTTTGAAATCTCATTAAATTGGTGAACATAGAACTAGTGTTTAAACTCGGATGTGGGATGAAAAAAAGATTCCTTGTAGCTTCTGTAGAAAGCTTTTCATTTCATTAAACTGTACATTTTTAGAAATTGATTAGCAATATAATTAATACTACTAGATACCAGATAAATTAGGTTCTATCAGAATTAGGACTGGCGAGATTCACCCTTGTATTTTCAGTTCCTTCATAGTCTCCCTTAAAATTTCAATATGCAAGAGAGGTGTTTACTATTGAAGTAACATGTTCATATTATAAAAAGGAAAATTCCAGTTGCCCTTTAATTTAGTGGGTCTTATTCCCATGTAAGTGCACATAGAATCCTATTTTAGTTTTAGAGTATATGAGTAGTCCTTGAGTTACAACCATTTGATAAGTGACCTTCAAAGTTACAGCAGCACTGAAAAAGTGACTATATGGCCATTTTTCACACGTAAACATTATAGCATCCCTCTGGTTCCAGGATCAAAATTCAGGTGCTTGGCAATTGGCATGTAGTTAAGATAATTGCAGTGTACTGGGGTAATCTGATTACCTTTTGCGACCTTCTGAAAAGTAAAAAATAATGGGGAAGCCAGATTCAGGTAACAATCATTTTTGTAGCTTAACAACTGCAGCGATTCACTTAAACTGTGGCAAGAGAGATTGTAAAATGGGGCAAAATTCACTTAACAACTATCTGACTTAGTACTGGAAATTTGGGATTCAATTGTGGTTGTAAGTCAAGGAGTGTTTGTACCTGATCAGATATTATTCTCTTGATCAAATATTTTATTTATAGCTTTTATAAACATTTTGATTCATTGATCAAATATTTTATACTTTTTAATGGCATTGTCTTTTTAAGTATACATGACTTATTAATGCGCAGTAGAAAATATAGAAGCTGGTGAATATTTGTGGATTCATCTTTATTGTTATGGGTCAGTGTTTTTAGCAATTAGTTTCAGATGAATCTAATTTTCTAGAATAATGAGAATCTCCATCGATATCTAGAATAATGTTATGAAATCCAGTCATTTTAATATTGTTTAATTGAGGGCATTACTTATGCAAATCATTGTAATATTATAGGAATTTGATTATAGAATTAGAATTGTGTATTTGATACTGCTAACTATATACAGTCTTGTGTAACAATAATTTAAAATCTTAAGTGATTGATGGTAGATCAAGGAATTGCTCATTATTCTGCTCAACTTTCAGCTCCTTTCATTCCATGCATCTTTCATAGTATTGTAAAAGCTATATTAGCCAATTTAATTTATAGTAACTATATTCTTTTTTTAGGATATAGTGTCTAGAACCACAGACTGTTTTATGGTGTATTTGTATATAAATTTTAATGATGATACTGAAGTTCAGTTAATTCTAATATCTAAAGAGTAGTGAATTTGCCTATCTGGCAGATTGGATTGTTTTTAATATGTAATTATAGACCCAGTATCTTATATAAATTCATATTTGAACATTTGACATAATTAGTACCTGAAGCTATGATGTGATTAAATTGAATAATGTGGGCATTATGGGGTGTGGTTTGAAAAGTAATTGAAATTATAATAATATACTCAATGCCTAGACTCCAATGTTTTTATGTTTGCTTTTATATGTTCTATTTAAAATATTATGTTAGTTGTATATCTATTTATAGGTATTAAACATGATGGGACTATGTGTGATACTTGTCGCCAGCAACCAATAATTGGTATTCGATGGAAATGTGCGGAATGTACAAATTATGATTTATGCACAGTATGTTATCATGGGGATAAACATCATCTAAGACACCGCTTTTACAGAATAACCACACCTGGAAGTGAAAGGTAACAAATATAATTAATTTTAAAACTATAATATTTAGAAAAATTCTTGCATCTAAAATGTTCATTGAACTAAAATGTACTATTCTACGTTAAAGCAAGTTTTAGATTTTGGCAATAAACATTTTTTAAATAACTTATTTTTGATTAGGCATCTCTTTAACCTATCATCAATTTTAAATTTTAGGGTATTACTGGAATCGCGCCGTAAATCAAAGAAAATTACTGCAAGAGGAATCTTTACAGGTGCCAGGGTGGTACGAGGAGTTGATTGGCAATGGGAAGATCAGGATGGTGGCAATGGACGCAGGGGCAAAGTAAGAGTTTAGAGTACCATTACTGTTTCCTTACTATGGACAATTCATGACTAGTGGCAGGATATATTATGTGTTTCTATCAGTGGAGGCTTCGGTTACCAATGAATATTTAATATTTCTTTGGATTTTCCTTCTAACTAGCAACCTTTATCTGTTCTCTATCCCTTTAAAATATAAATATTGATATGTTTACTGACTCATTCTGGTGTGACTCACTGACAATGCAGTAATACTGTAGTATACTGAGGTGATGATAGTAATAAAATTATTTGGTGAACAGGTAGTAAAAATTCATAATGAGTATGATAAAACCAGATGATGGTATATTTCTAAGAGGTGTTTTATGACCGAAAATTTGCTTGTCCATCTCAGTTGCATCTGATCAATGATGACCTGTAATACTTCTTTCTTGATAAAGATACTAATCAATTTTCCTCAGAGAACTTAATGACATAATGTTTAGTGGATTTCTAGAATATTATGGTTGGCTTCATTTATCTTTGATTAGTAGATAAAAATTTATACTATATACTTTTTAACTTATGAGCAAACTACTTGAAAAAACATGACCTCCCAAAATACAACTCTCTGTTATTAAGTTTTGAGTAGGCCTTCATTACCTAAATCACATACTGTAAGAAGATATAACACTAATAGAAAATATTGCTGCCTTAAAAAGAAGCAATAGTGATAACTGGTTTTAAAAAATAAGAGTAGACCCACTGAACCTTACTGATTTTAAGCTAGTTTCTGATTAGGCTTCAGCCTTGCAACCCATAGGTGGTTGTGGGTCACATTGCAGTCTTGTTTTTGGCTACAAGGTAGAAATTTATGTAGTTATCCTGATGGATGACTGTTAGGGAATAGACAAAGAGTGCATCCCTGCACTCTTTGTTTTTGATTACTATAGTGTTTGCTAATTATAACTATAATATTCTTCTAATAGCTTGCCAGACAAGACTTGGGGCACCATGTTTAAGTGATTTGGGTCCTTCCTAAATGACCCGAGGGATATCTCTGTCTCTCCTGTTGGTCTTTTGAGAATTTAATTGGTCTCTCATATTTTTAATCACCGGTCCAAAGGCATAGAATATTTTTTAACTGCTACTTTAATGGTTTTCTTTTTATAGTCTTTTTTAAAAGATGATTTGTATTGCAATTTATTAGCAGGTTTTTTTGGGTGTAACCAATTCAGTGTTTTTAGAAAAATAACATAAGAATTCTTGCTGATTGTGGGATGGTCATGATTTTTATTTTTTTTATTTTTGGGAGTAAACATGTATCCTTTTTATTTTGCTAGGTAACTGAAATCCAAGATTGGAGTGCATCAAGTCCACATAGTGCAGCATATGTTTTATGGGACAATGGAGCTAAAAACCTTTACAGAGTTGGTTTTGAGGGCATGGTAAGAAGTAAAACAATGTAAAGAACCGAAGTATTTCATGATGAAGTAATAACAATGGCCTGTGCTGTGCTATTTTCTTTTGTGTTGACCTTCTGTCAGTTTGCATGCTGTTAGGCACTTCATTGTTCCTATAGCCATAGGGATAACTAATGCATATGCATAAGTCTGATTTCAGACTAATTTTTAAGCTGGCCTCTGTCTCTCTGTATCTATAATATTTCCTGTTATAAATAGGTGACATTTCTATAAAATAAAGCTAATACCTTCAATAGTAGAGACTGCTGTAAAACAGTTCTGTGTTTATTTCCATCTTTATGTAGTCAAATATTTGGATTATTCATGAAACATCAATGCATTATGGACATTCATTTTTTTGCTTGAGTAATTGTGGTTTCAGTGATGTTAGGGCATGATTGCTACAGCTGCTAATATTTTATTTTGTTTCATTTCACATGTGCACATGCATATGTTTTAGACAGATAACTTATTTCTGCAATCTTTACATAACATGAACATACTTGGTTAATGGGCATTTTTTAACATTAGTAAAATTATTCATTTCTTACGAAAATTGATTTTATTGCAGTTTGTTGTTTTTATGCAAATTGATATCCTAATCAAGATGCAAGATCTTCCTCTTTTCTGTTTGGTAATAAAATAGTGTGATGCAAATATTGGGAGAAATGTACTTTGTTCAAAATTACGGACTAATATAAATAAGTTTTTATCACTATCATGTTAGTCTTGCAACACAACAAACATCAGCCAAGGTGTTTCATTGATTTTAAAATCACTTTTTGAAAAGTTTTACATTCAAAATTTATGGTGTTGCATGTTCAAACATAACTATAGTTTACTTGTTAAAAATAGGTTTCTGAGTTCCATGCATGTACATTCCTTCCTCCCATACTTTGGTTTTTTTTTCTTTGTTCTTGTTACCAAATTGCAGTGTGCAAGTGTACAAATACAGAGGTTCTGTCTTGTATGGTATAGTTATGAATTTTGGAAGTACCAGTTACTGGTTTTTAAGATTGTTGTATTTATATTACTCAGAGGAGAAGACATCATTCTTTGCATCTTGCATATGCTAGTTTACATTTCTGGGACTGTGGTCTCTTGATAAAAAAGAAACAGAGTTCTTTGTAGCAGCACATGGTTGGAGTATACACCACCTGTCCCTTTGTTTGCTCCCTGAGTTGCAGTTGATACAAATTAAAACTCAGCTTTCTTCCTGTTTGCTTCCTACTTTAGTATATATGCCTTGAATGATCTTTGGCCAATGGGATTTGCTTCAGAGATAGAACTACATTAGACAAAAATCTAGAATTTTAGAATTTGAATTAGAAAATTATAATTTGTTACTAAGTATATTAGCTGAAGATTGTTTGTTTGTTTGCTTATTTATTTATGCCACCCATCTCCCCTACAAGATGACCTGTGTATACACTGTAAGCTTGCAAGACTGTCTTATTTTATGCATTTTTATTTGACTTTGCTAATACACGTGTTCCCAAATGTTTGGGACATTGTGATTCAGCATTATCACTGATTTTATAAGGGAGGAACGTGCCTAGGTTAGAAAAGGCTTTCTATTTGTTGAATGGGTACAGAGAAGGAACTTGGTATGATTAAAATGAGAAAGAAATGAAACTTTTGATAATCATAATAGCAATAGCAAGCAATGACACTTAGACTTATATACCGCTTCACAGTACTTTACAGCCCTCTCTAAGCGGTTTACAGAGTCAGCATATTGCTTCCAACAATTGGGATCCTCATTTTACTGACCTCGGAAGGATGGAAGGCTGAGTCAACCTTGAGTCAGTGAGACTCAAACTGCCAAACTGCTGGCAGCTGGCAATCAGCAGTAGTAGCCTGCAGTACTGCATTCTAACCACTGAGCCACCACAGCTCACATGGCTGTATCCTGAGTTATAGTTGCAAGGCTTGAGTATTAATTTAAAACGGTCCTTTTCCAAATAGTATGTACAGATTTACTACAGAATAAATGGCAGAATTTCCTATATTTTTTTGTTTGCCCTGAACTATAGAACAAATAGGGCAAAGGTCATGCTACAATTCCTTACAAGCTTCACTTAAAATAATCTGACTTATATCTGAGGAAACATGCTGTGATTTTTCAGTCTCCAGAGATTTAATGATGAAGTATGAATGCTCACTTAAAGGCAGAGTCTAATTACTAGATAGTATCTACAGTTTAGAATACTCTTAACATGTGTAGGAAAGTATCAGTCTGCTATTTCTTTATGAATTATTGAAAGCTTTACAAGTATCACTTACCAAGTCATAATAAATATCTCAATCTTATAATGCGTATATTGGTTCAGAGTTAAATTTTCTGTATGGATTTTTATTTCTTCTAGTCAGACCTTAAATGTGTCCAGGATTCAAAAGGAGGATCCTTCTATCGAGACCACTGCCCTGTGCTTGGTAAGATACAGAATATGAATTTTGATATTTGGTGCATAAAGCTAAAGGGACATATGTGTAGGCAATTTAATAGATGATTGATGATATTAATGACAGTGGTTATAAGAAAAATGCCTGCTTACGCAACGAACCATAACTCTTGGAGGTAAATGCAATAAGTGAGTATTGTTTATTGGGATTCACAAATATAGTGATCGCTAGATTTCCTGCCAAGGAATGCAGAAGAGCAAGGTTGCAAGTTAAATGTCCTCTGAAATGATATATAAGAATTAGAAAGGCAACGTTTCATTACTTATACAGCCAGAATCTAGCATCTGATGAGAATGTGGGGTGATCTTACTATGGACTTATTTGGAGCTGCTAAATTCTACTTCTTTAAAGTGGTTCCAAGCCTGCCCTTTTTACTGATGCTGGTTCCTCCTAACAAAAAGTATCCATTATTATGCCAATATATTGATTTCTTTCATACTAAGGAAAAGAGAAGAACCTGATTATCTGCATTTTCCTCCTCCAGGTCATCAGGGAGATTTAGCTTGTCTTCTTTCACTGTAGAATTCAGAATCCTTTATAGCAATCGTATGCAAAGATAGAACATTATGTGTCACCAGAGAACATTTTACTTAATATGTATTGTATTTTTCCAGATTATAATTGTATGAGTTTGTTAAATGAAGTAATACTATTACCTGATTTTACTTTTAGTTATGTAATGCTGCTATGTTTCTATATTACTGAGATTAGACTGCTAAAATAGCAATGTATTCTTTTATATGATTATGAATTATGTGTTCATATATGGATGATGTTTCCAAAACATACATTCACTTCAAATTCTTAACTTTAGGAGAACAGAATGGCAACCGAAATCCTGGTGGTTTACAGATTGGTGATCTAGTGAACATTGATCTTGACTTAGAAATTGTTCAGTCATTGCAACATGGGCATGGAGGATGGACTGATGGAATGTTTGAAACCTTAACAACTACTGGCACAGTTTGTGGAATAGATGAAGACCATGACATTGTTGTACAATATCCAAGTGGGAATAGGTATATTAATTTATTTTTTATAAAGTAAATCATTGTTATTATGCAAGTATCTAATTACTGTTTTATGTTTACTGTTGTGTCATGCAAGATCTCTAAGAATGAAAATGCTAATTCATATTGAAGAACTGATGTTCAGATTTTAAATGCCATGGGCTTTATTTTATACTCATTGCCCTATATAGCAGGGATGTCAAACTGGTGGCCCATAGGCCAGATGCATCACCAACTCCCAATTGCCTTTGTTTAAGAATATTTGATGTACTTCTGCTTCCTACTACAGTCTAACAGCACTGATAGTTTCAACTGAAAATCTGCAGTTTCTTAACCTATAGGCATTAGGTACACAAAGACTTTTAAGGGGAAACTGTCAGCAACAATATTCTTAACTCTTTGTACAGTTAATTCTCCCTCTAGTCATAACTAAGTCTTTGTTGAGATCATACTACATAGAACAAGGAAACAATTTTCTAGACCCTTAGACAGTTTTTGCTTAAAAATCCGATTTATGACTACATTCTTAAAAATTAATATATGAGCAGTTTTTTTTATTTCAAATATCAGACTAAATTAAAAGGCATGCTGAATGAGATCAAAAGTTTCTCCAGCATTGTATTTTCTATAGTGGCCAAATAGAACCCTGTGGGTTGTCTTATTGAATGATATAATTATTTTGTTGTTATTGTTTTTCTTTTAAAAAACCCGAAACTTTCCCATTTAGTTTTAAAGGATAACCCTGGTTTCCAGTGTTGTGAGAAAAAGTATCTTTCTTTCTGACTTTCTTCACAGTGTATTATAGTAATTTGCTTAATTCCCACATTTCCAATGTTTCATCAAAGGGAAGATGCTTTAGTGTTTTGGTCATGAAGTTGGAAGGAACCGTTTAGACCCTTGATTCCAATCTCTTGCTTCAAGCAGAAATCCAAATTAATCTACTTGTGCCACAAGGCTCTTTTACTTCTGTTTAAACATATCCAGTGAAGAAAAGACTATCACCCTTCTGTTCAATTAGTTTGTTAAATTGCTCTCATTCTTAAAAAAAAGGTTTTGACCTTTTTTTTCTGTGTATTTTGTGATACTGTGATATTGGCAGTCATATATTTTAAAATCTTTTTCTTAATTATTGTTAGATGAGATGTGCAAAATGTTTTCAGTAAGGACACTTTTTTGAGTTCAGACAATTGTTTCAGGTTTAAAACAATTCACTCTGAACTCATAGCAACTTTACCAGAAATGTTCCAAGTTGAAACAGATTAAGCTTAAAACAGCTCTGGTAAGGTCAAAACCGATTTATAAAGTGTTGTTTTTTTAAGTTGGAAAAGACTACATTGAATTTTGTTAATACTTCTAATACTTAACATGAATTTATTTTTTTTCACAGTTGTCACACATTGAATTGGTGTTTTCGTAGTTATGTTTTACAGGTTAAAATCCCTTTGCTGGTCAGCCATTACAATCTAAGATGCTGTTTTATGTCTATGTATATTCTGTATGAAATTATGATACTGTTTTTCCCTCTAGTTTATGTTGAACTATATTTGCAATTTTAATTTCCATTCTCCAAGTTTGAAATACTTTTTTATTCAGGCCTGTGAAGTAGATTAAGGTCAAGAAACAGACATCAGAGGGATTTCAGGAATGCTACTTTATTGTTATAGGATATAATAACAGAGTCTTAAAAGCCTCTCAGATTTTCATTCAGCCCTACATTATACCAAAGTCAAGGCAGAATTAATCTGAGATTCTTTCCTATGTTTTCCTCTTTCTCAGGACTGAATTGATATTTCTCCTCCCTTAATGGTTCATTCCTTTACCAAGTCTAGCTCTACATTTGTTTACACTTTTGCTACTGTTGCTGCTGCTGCTTATTATTGTTGTTATTGTGGTTGTTAGCTTGGTGTTTATTATTGTCAACTACCTAACTGATAATTGAGAAGCAAATTAATATCAGCTCAAATACAAGCACAATTTGCAACATCAGCTATATTTCCTACATCAGTCTATTTATTCTTAACCTATGCTTTTTTTCTGAAACAACATTTTGTGAAATGTTTTCTTTTGTCCATGACTATTAAATTTGCTTTAATAAAAGCTGTAAAAAGTTTTTGAAAGTTCACATATCTGTCATCTTTATCTGTCAGTTCGCCTTAACTCACTCGCATCGCAGGGCATATCGTGAAATATTGTGATGTTTTTTGCCTTTGCAGAAGCAAGGTGGGCACGGCCTGCGTGGGCTGCGTGTGGCCCACGGGCTGCCAGTTTGACAGGCCTGCCCTAATAGTGCTTAATAGTGCTTTGAAAGATTTGTAAAACCTATCTTTTGAGAACTATCACGATTCTTCTTTAGTAAGATTTATTCTACTACCTACTTGATATTCAGTAGTGTATCAGCAAGTCTGCTCAGAATAAGCCTTAATGTAACTGGCTTGTAAACCACTGGATTCTTTAAATTACTTGGTTAAGAAAAAATAATCCTTGAACTATTCTCACTTCAGCTAATAATCTGTATCCTAAAAGCATTGTTATGTGCAAATGGGGGGCAAAACTGAGCAATAGTGAACTATGCAGTTATGCTTTCATAAAACTATAAAATCACTTGCCATAATAATATGTTGTTTTTACTTTTTAGATGGACCTTTAACCCTGCTGTTCTTACTAAAGCCAATGTTGTCCGAAGTGGAGATGGTGTGCAAGGTGCTGAAGGTGGTGCTTCACAATTTCAAGTGGGTGATCTTGTCCAAGTTTGTTATGACTTAGAAAGAATTAAGTTGCTTCAAAGGGGACATGGTGAATGGGCTGAAGCAATGCTTCCTGTAAGTTTATATAAATATATTTGTTGTTATGATTTGAAATTAAAATGTGAATAAGTTTCTTTCAGGACTGAAGTGAAATCTTTCAATGAATAACAGTGAAATTTTAGAAAATTATATAAATTATGTCCATTGGAGATAGGTTTCTCTTTCTGGATAAATCCTATTGATAATCAAGTATAATGAATCAATAGGGGGAAATGACTTTCTGCTTGGATAGTTTAGTTCAGCAGTTACCATTATGACTGCTGGACAATTAAGCAATAGTACATTATGACAAGTAAACAATAGTAATGAAGTTGGAATGAAGTTTGATGGAAATATTAAGTCTACCTATTTTTAAGCATTATTGAGTATTGACTATGAATATTATTGACTATGAATTGCAGGTAGTCCTTGACTTACAACCATTTGTTTAGTGACCATTCAAAGTTATAGTGGCTCTGAAAAAAATGACTTATGACCATTTTTCACACTTACAACTATTGCAACATTCCCGTGGTCATGTGATCAAAAATTGGATGCTTGGTAACTGGTTCATATTTATGATGGTTTGCTGTGCCCCAGGGTCATGTGATGATCATTTGCAACCTTCTGACAAAGTCAATGGGGACGCTAGATTCAGTTAACATGTTACTAACTTAACAGTTGCAATGATTCACTTAACAACTGTGGCAAAAAAGGTTGTAAAATGGGCAAAATTCATTTAAATGTCTCACTTATCAACATAAATTTGGGCTCAATTGTGGTTGTACGTTGAGGACTATCTGTATAACATTCATTCTCTCAACTATATCTTGTTGTATCTTCTAGGATTAGACATTTATACAATAATAAAAATAAATTTCTAGTATCTTAAAAATGTGAACATCATCTGGTAGAACAGATTTCCCCAAGTTTCCGGCTTTGTGGACCAGTGTGGGGGAGGGGATGGTTTGTGTAAGCGGTGTGCACGCACATGTGCCACTCACACAAATGGAATGCACACACAGCACTTGCCCATTGCTTGTGCAAGTGAGGATGTGCATGCACATGGGCTCACTGGCTGTTTCCACGGCCCAGTTGCAAACCTCTCAAAGCCCACTAGTGGGCTCTGGCCCATAGGTTGGGGAACTACGGTAGAAAATCACTTAGCTAAAATGAGTTGGATTATTTGATTCCTGAGCTTATTGAAAATAATAAAAATATTTTATTGGAATTATAATAGAAATGAGCTTATTTTTTAAAATATCAATGATTGATCTGCAGTCATTCATTATTAGGTCAACATTCACGGAACTTTATTGAATATAGAATAAGATATCCATTTAAAATGTTATAATTAATATTAGTTTTCTTTAATCTAGACCCTAGGTAAAGTTGGAAGGGTCCAGCAGATCTATTCAGATAGTGATTTAAAAGTAGAGGTTTGTGGAACGTCTTGGACATATAATCCCGCAGCTGTGTCAAAGGTAGCATCAGCAGGATCAGCTATAAGCAATGCATCTGGTGGTAAGTTAGAAGCTAACAAATACTACCAGAACTTGAAATTTTGAAATCTGCTACGTTGCTGTCTTCACTTTCTAATGCCCCTATTGCAGTTCTTTGTATTTTGTTATCGTTTCCCGTAACAGGAATAACCTTCTAACCTTCATTACCTAGCAGATGGTAAATAATATTTAAGCTTGTTCTTGGTGGACTCATGAATATCTGCTCCACCAAAATGTTTCCATTGTAGGAAATGCTAGTATGCAGTCATGAACTAGGCAAGTAGCAGGTGTTAAAGAAATTTTAAATAATATTGTAATATTGATTAATTGTTACATGTGTATTAAATAAAAATATTTTGTTTAAATGCAATACTACATTCAGATACTATACACCTGGTAATATTAATTGTTTCACTTAATATTCACAGAGAGATTGTCCCAGTTGCTGAAGAAATTATTTGAAACTCAAGAATCTGGGGATCTTAATGAGGAGCTGGTTAAAGCAGCTGCTAATGGAGATGTAGCAAAAGTGGAAGATTTGCTTAAAAGACCTGATGTGGATGTGAGTATTTAATTATATCATTCCTGATAAGAGGAATTAAGAGTTTCTGATCAATAATTAGAGGTTCTTGGAAAAAATAAAAAAAATTGTAATCAAAATAAAGATAGACTTTTCTTTCACAATTTCTACTGTTTCAAATAGGAAGTTAATTATGCTTAAAAATAGGAAGAGCTACCCACTTCAACATTTGGTTCATTGCTTTTTGAATGCATTGTTTTGCTTCAAATGGTTCAAAAATTTGCCTCCTAAGATGTTTACATTATAATGCTCTCTAAATAATTATTTTGCTTTGGAGTGACATAAAGTTTGGAAAACAAGTAATTAATCCAAACTTGTCAAGTTGCCCACAATTTTTTTCCAATTCAGTTTTTTAAAGCTAATATTTTAATACTTCATGTGTTCATATCCTGCCTTTTTTCATAATTTGTGGCAGTATGCATAAATCTAAAATATTTTAATAGATCTAAAATGTTTCCTCCGTTATTATATTTAGTAAATTAAAGATAATTTGGAAAGACAATTGATCAGATCCCTAAAAGAATTTTTTTACAATGTAACTATGTTGTCTTTTAACTGTTTCTTCTTGACATGTTGCTATTAATGAGCACGGTTATATTCTTAATGTCTCATTTTAAACTTCTTCGATTTTATTAACAATATATTTTAGGTGAATGGGCAATGCGCTGGACACACTGCTATGCAAGCTGCAAGTCAAAATGGACATGTTGACATTTTGAAATTGCTTCTGAAACAGAATGTGGATGTAGAAGCAGAGGTATCTGAAAGCTTAAATGTTTAACAATACTTAGTAAAATGTATTTATTGTATATTAGTTAACTAAATGTTAACATATTAGTTAAATATTTTAAAACATAAAATTGCCTAATATTGTCGTGGATTATTGTTTGTAAGATAATATTTCTTTTATTGCTAATTATGTAATTATTTAGCTCATTGAATGGGTCCCTTTCATTTGATTTAATTTTGGTAATGGCCAATTGTCTTATTTTAGGGTTATTTAAGAGTTTTTTATTTTTAAAAAGAAAATCATTCTCTCATGTAAAATAAAGTCAGAACAATAAAATGCAGGTATACTCAACTAGATAACCAGTTAACTATGGTTAATTGAACCAATTTTGTTGAATTGAAATTAATAGATATTTTCCTATAAAGGGGAAGAAACTTGAAATTTACAGATTATACCACTGGTGCACCATGGATGGTTCTTTGTACTAATAATTGAGTTATTGCTTAGGCTGAAGGTTGCATTCAGGAAATATCAGAAGTTATTAATATAGCAGTTCATAAGTACAGTTCCTCTGTTATAAACAGTTGGCTATGACTTGTAATAATATTTAACAGCAAAATAAGTTGTTAGGAACCATGGTGGTGCAGTGGTTAGAATGCAGTATTGCAGGCTAATTCAGCTCACTGTCGGGAATTTGATTCTCACCAACTCAAGGCTGACTCAGCTTTCCATCCTTCCGAGGTCGATAAAATGAGGACCCAGATTGTCGGGGGCAATATGCTGACTCTGTAAACTGCTTACAGAGTAAAGCACTATGAAGCGGTATACAAGTCTAAGTGCTATTGCTGTTTTACATGTTAATTCTGTCTCAATGTGAAGTAAAACTATACACACACATCATCTACTATTGATGCTTGATATCATTGCATCCTTTTATTAACTATATACAACAATTTAAAAGTCTCCCATTAAATTGTAGAACAAAAATATTATGTAGCTGAATTTTAATTATTTAGGACAAAGATGGAGACAGGGCTGTTCATCATGCAGCCTTTGGTGATGAAGGAGCTGTGATAGAAGTTTTACATAGAGGCAGTGCAGATCTCAATGCTCGCAATAAACGTAGACAGACACCACTTCATATTGCTGTGAATAAAGGCCATCTCCAAGTTGTGAAGACGTTACTGGACTTTGGTTGCCATCCTAGTCTCCAGGTAATTTAACTTGCTGTTTACTTTTTTTTTTTAATTATGAACTCAGTTTGAGCATTTTTTCATACGTATATAATTTTGAAATACGAAATAGGGTTAGCCTCCAAGTTATAATTTGGAGTGTAATGTCAGAACATGGTAATGTTCAGCTTTCCATCCCTCCTATCAGGACGTATGGAAGCGTTGAATATACTGAAGGTGATTGTAGATTGGATATGATGTAGATGAATAAACTAAGAGTAGTGCTTTTGGTTTCTATAAAATTGGAGGAACAATTATTTCTAAATGGAAAGGTACACCATTGTAAACAGGAATTCTTTTTATGGTCCTTTAGTTTTGTGACACTGTTGGCCTGTTTCTGTTTTACCTGCCTTTGCTACCACCTAAACATGATGATGACTGTTGATGTAGATGTTTATCAAGAGGGACTGGAGAAATTGCTAAAAGAACAGGGTGTCAGTAGTGACCTGGTTGTCCATTACTTCCAGAAAAATAGACAGCACATCTCAAATATAAAATTGCCAGAGAGTAACAGGAATTTGCCAAATTCAAATGATAGGTCGTTATGTGATACAGAATGCTTGACTAAATATGCTGTTAGCTAAATTCAGCAAAACTCTTATTGCATTCTTATATCAGGATATTTCTTTTTAAATGAACTTTTCTGGGTTTTCTTTTGGATAGATGGGGGAGATTTATTTAGTTAAAATGTCTATTTCTATAGACATTTATTGTATTATATGTTAATTTGATTTTTTTTAAAATATTGTTTTTAATTGGAATACTAAAGTGGCATTTTTTTTCTATTGGGAAAGGCAGCAGCAAATGAACTTTCTCTGAAATTGCTTTCAAGGCATTTTCTGTTTTCCTATTGCATTGATAGATCATACCCATGAATATTTTCTGTAGGTGTTCTGTCTGATAGTTTCTGTGCTTGATGCTAGCTCTACAGTTTATGGCTTGAAACAATAGCCTTCCCGCTTCTGTTGGGATCATTTACCATAAATATGCTTCATCAGCATCCCATATCAACCTTAGCTTATATAGTCATGACAGAAGGTGTATTAAATCACTTGTATTTCAAGGTATTATTACTGAGTTAAGCATAAAATATGTTAGGGCAATTCTTTTCCTGCATCTCTAATATCTGTGCTTTAGGGGAAGCAGCATTGTATTGATGCCTTTCATGGTATAAGGCATCTTAACATTTACACAGAGGATGTTGTTATGTTGTGCTAATTTAAGATCAAGTCAATTCAAAATTATAGAGATGTATTCTGTCCAAACATCAATACATTTTTTTCATATCTAGCTATTTTTTTCTTGAAGTTTGATAGGTAGGAAGTGAGATAAATAAATTGATATAAATTGACTAATATTTATTTTTAGGATTCTGAGGGTGATACACCTCTTCATGACGCAATAAGTAAAAAGCGTGATGATATTTTAGCAGTCCTCCTGGAAGCTGGAGCAGATGTTACTATTACAAATAACAATGGATTTAATGCTCTTCATCATGCTGCATTAAGGGGAAATCCAAGGTATTGTATAAGTTTATTGCTTTCAAATGTTTGATAAACATAGTGTTATAATAAAAATACTAACATTAGTTCAGAAGAGTTTTAACATTAATTTTTTTATAGCTCAGTAGTTGAAGTATTAAAATTATATAATTGAACACTATAGAATTGATGTACTGAGTATTTGAACAAATGCAGGTTATACTAAATTATCCATATAGTTAATTGTTTTGTGTGCGGTCAGGTGTTTGTTCTCATGCAACTACAATCTGTAAAAGCGTCATGAGGCAATTTAGAGTTACATTTACTTTATTTTGCAAAGATTAAGACTAGATAAAGAATGTGAACGTGCATACCTAAACTTAATGTGAAGCAGCATTGTGACAACAAATATATGCCCAAGTTCTACCCCATCAGCTTTCTTACTAACAGACTAAGAAGTGAATTTGAGACATGCTGTTTAAATTGTGCAGAGGAATGGGATAAAAGCTTGTGGAATAACAGTGCTGATATTATAATTAATATACACAGGTTACAAAGCAATTAAAGAAAGTCATAGCCAACCGAATCAGTATAACATTTTGCTTTTTCTGTTCTGATGTTAAAACTCAGAATCACCCATTGAAACTAATTATGGAGGATGTTTAAGCCCAATAAAACAAAGTACTATCTTTAGCCGTTCCACAGGATCTTTGCCGTTCTATTTAAATATTGTACTTGTGCTGCAAGCTCCGCCTCTTTGGATACGTGACAAGAATTGCAACATATGAAGAAAAGGAGTGGGGCTTTTATCTGATCTTCGCTCCCCTATCGTGTCCCCCCCACATATACACACTACTGAGTACTTTACAGAATGAATAATTAACAGAACTGTGAAAGCCTTTAAAGAAGTGATTTGTAACATGTGGACATGTATACAAAGCCTTTCTTTTCAAATTGCTAAAGCATGCTTACAAAGCTTGTGCAGCTGCTCTTGACTATTTCCATATGTGTGGTCATACACAAACCACTTGGCTTTGCTTTTGCCTCTTGAAGCAGCTGCATGAGCCTTGCAAACCTTATGACTTCTTTAATGATTTGTGAATAAATGCTTCATACGGGCTTATGCATATTATGAAGCTTCTCTTTTAAAGGCTTTGCCCAAGCCTTATTATTAAGCTGTGGAATTTGCTACCATCAGACATGATGGCTGACTTAGTTTTTAAAATGGTAAGATAAATTCATTGAAGTTAATTCCATTGGTGGCTACTATTCTTGTTGGCTGTTTGCTTCTTTTGGGAGTACAGATAAGGTAGATGCCCTTGAATTGAGCTTCACTCCTGATGAATTCATATAGTTGGTAACTAAAACGACAAAGCAAAATTGGATTGTGAGCGTCTTCCTCTGGGATGCTTTTTGACTTTCTAGACCAGCTTACAGCCCTGGTATTTTTTTTAGGTCTTTGATCCTGTCTTTTGAGCCTTGATACTATTACTTGCTGAAATAGAATCATAGGCTGATATCTTAAATGTCATCTGAGAAGCAACAACAGTATAGGACTATCACTGTCCTATCCGTGTTTGGTCTAATGCATCTGGTTGTTCACCCTACACAATTGAACAAAGAGTACTAGACTGGACAGGCCACTGGCCCAATTACTAGCACTCTTCTTGTGCCTGTGAAGCACATTATAACATGATACATTTTCTGATTTCAGCTACGGACTCTTTAGGCCAGACTACTTTTTAAAAAGCTTAATTTTCAACCAGCCTATGATAATCCAAAGCTCGTAATTAAGTTTACAAGCTATAATTTATGTCATGGCTAGCTGGTATGTCAGCGTAACTAAAATTGTTCTTGCCCAAAAGGGAATGGAAATGAATGTATAAAGAGGGCTATTGGCTGAATTTTTAAAATAATATTCTGTAATCATTAACTATCTGTTCATTTAGGAATTCTATCCATGTTTCTCTCCTAATTGACTAATGCAGGGCTGTCAAACTCCCGACCTGTGGGCCGGATGCTGGCCATGCTCACGCCCGGTTTAATGAAGGGGAAAAAAGTCCCAATACATTATGTGGTGCCGACATGATGACATGAGTTTGACACCCCTGGACTAATGTATATCAAAAGTTGGTACAGTACCTGAATTAAGACGATAGCAATTAATGGTATTCATATCCAAAGTGAGAAAGCTATATTGGATTTCGCATGGACGTGTTTGTTGTACTTGTCAGTAGCATATTTTTGGCATGTTTTGAGGCCAGGAAAAGACCCAATTTTTAAAATGCCACTGAAAATTTCACTGAGATGATCATGCCAAATTTAAAGCACCTTTTCCATTTTGGATTTGAATACTACCAGAAAAATTGGTGCCTGTTCACAGAATGGCATTACTTTTTGTAACTTAATATCACCTTAATAAATCTTTTAGAAGCCATAGGTAACAATATGTGATTTGCATGTCTAAAAATGATGTGCATTGTTGTTTGGATGACATACTTAAAACTTTGGCATACCATGGGCAACTGCTTTGGCTAGTACATTTACCAATTAATCATTCTGTAATGGTTAATGTGAATGTTGTTAATAATGTAATGCTAGTAGTCAAAAGCCTGTAGTTCTGTATTTGGATGAAAAAAATGTCTTCCACAGATACCTCAGTTATGAAAGGAAGTATTAAATCAATGGTGTCTATCTATTTGGCAGCACATATTTTTGATTGGTGTTAGCATATTAATTCAAGACTGGTCTTCAGAACTTGGGTTGAAAACTACAAAGTAATAGATAGGAAAATACATTATCTAATAGCAATTCACTGAAATCTTGTAATTTAATGGTATTTTTATTCAGCTGCTAGCTTAATTTATGTTTTAGGACAGGCAATGTTAATTTAATGGAAAAAGAAAAGATGTTGAATACATTTTTGTCACCCTATTTGTAGTTGCTACTAATTTAATTCTTTATTTTGTTGTATATGCAGAAAGTGAAGAATCAGTTTTAACTATATTTTCAGCTTCTGTAGACGACAAAAACATTGTCTGTGAGATCCCATCTGTGTGCCATAAGGGATAAGATCCAAAGTCTAACCCAAATTCCAAAAATGAACTGTAAAACATAAATATAATTATCTTACCTAATTTCATTCTGTATCTGTTATTTTTAGACAAATTGCATTTAAATCTGAAGGTTGCCTCTAAGGTACTGTAGCTAATAGGGAACAATAGTTTCTCCCCCTTTTAAAAACTCATTCAGTTAGTGATCATTACCTCATACCCGTGTTTCCCCAATAATAAGACTGGGTCTTATATTAATTTTTGCTCCAAAAGACGCATTAGGACTCATTTTCCGGTTAAGTCTTATTTTATCAGAAATATGGTACTAAATGCTTATATTACAAGCATCCTAAAAAAAAATGCTAGGGCTTATTGTCTGGTTGGGTCTTCTTTTCGGGAAACAGTGTTTTGCTTTCTTAAGTTACTAAAGTATGCTAGCTGTTTCCTCAGACTAAGATGGTACTAGACTTCATGGCAGGCAAAGCAATAAATATTGACTCTACAAACAATCTCACCAATACAAAATTGAAAAATAAACTGCTTTATTGCAGAAAGATAAAAGCCATCTGTATACTACAGAACTCAGATCTCTTTCTCCTTCTCCCCTCTTCCTCCATTTAAATTCTAGAGTTTTCCCTTCTGCTTTTTTGCATCTAGAGACATTTGAACATTTTCTTCCTGTATTTGAGATTGTGAAATATCATTCATTGTTTATATATCTAACCTGAGAATTGCCAGTTCTTGTTATAGTTTCACCCTGGGCATAGAAATGAATTTCTAGGAAAGCAAACATGCAATCATGAGCCTAGCACTGGAAGATACAAGAAAAAGATTCAAATACATAAATTGCTTTTATTGAAAAAGATGCTGCCCTAATAACAAAGATCAACTACTTCAGTTTTTATTAATCCAATTATGTTAACATGCCAGGTTTAGGGTTTAAATTTTTCGTCTTTTCCCCCCCTGATGTGATAAAAGACTTTTTCTTGCCCATTCTAAGAGTACTTGTACAGTGTTTTGATACAATCTTATTTTTAAAAAATACTATACTTCTGCTCTTGGCACCTTCAGCTATTACAGAGAGTCATCTTAGGTGGTAAATTCTGGAGTGAATGTGGACCACTAACAGCAGGCCCAGTCTAAGTCTTCCTTCTGTGTTCCAGGTTATTTCCTCTGTCAATGGCAAAACTGTTCATGCCATATCAGCTTGTCTAATTAGTTCCAAAATTCTTAACATTCAAGTAGAGGATGATGATCCATCACCAATGCTGAAATTACATTAGTTTCTGGTCCAGTCAGTTCAAAATACAGAAGAGGAATCGTCACAGAGTAAAATTCCTACAGTTCATGTTCGATTACTAATTCATATCTTTTCTTTTGGAAACATAGTATCTAGCAATTCAGCCAAGCAAGATCAAACCAACTTATTATTTGGATAGTTAATGGCTAAGAAATAGCTGTACTATAGGCTACCGTGAGAAGTCGAAACGGGAAGAAAGTAATAGCAAACCACTTCAGTATTCTTGCCAAGAAAATCAAATGAATGCATCTATAAAATCCTCAGGAATCAAACTTGATTTGAAAAAAAGAAAAGGAACAAAGTTATGTTAACGTTCCCAGAATAGGAAAACTGATGGTCAGTTTTGTAGAGGTTTTCCCTTTTTAATATTCCTATTAAAAATCGGTTGATAAAACCACTTGTCCTGTAGTGATCAATACATAGCTACAGCTGGTTGAAGGGGACCAAATCCATTAAACATGTGATTTGATTCCATTTTACCAGCTTAAGCAAAGCATTGAAAACCTAGTTTTGCCATCAAGCCTGAGAACCTGATGTATGGGTGAGCCAGTTTCTTGGCCATGGTTATAATGAAGGTGTGATGTCAGGAGTGTTCTCTGCTGCTATTTTATGTTATTTATGTTGTTTCTAATTTCAATTGTATTTCTTTTTTACTCTGGTTTTATTCCTATTATAACTGTTAGATGCCCGGAACCATCTATATGAGATGGGTGCCCATATAAATTTATTAAATAAATAAGTTGAAGTTTAGGAAGCATACAGCTGTTTCTCCATTAAATAAATATCAGATATGGGGAATCATACACTCCCTTACTTTTTATTTTTGTTTATAATGCTTCATTTTTATATTATTAAAAGTAAAAAAAAATAAACCTAAGTCATCAAGGAAAACAGTTATGGCTTGCAATAATGCTCCTTCTTAGTTATTTGCGTTCCTTGGGTAAGAATGTGAATATATTTTTACAGAGGTTTACTGAAAAGAATTAATTAGAGAACAGTGTCACAAGGTTTTTATAATTGTTCTCAAATATAACTCTGGTTAATATTTCCAGAATGAGTTTTATTTTGAAAGATTTTTTCTGTTAACAGGTTAGTTCTATACTTATTCTATCTACATCTGTTTTTGAAAAATGATTTTACCATTTTTGGCATATAGTTAACATATTTCAATATATAATTTAATATGTATATGTTTTAGTTAATAAAATAAGATTCGTTTTTAAGTGTAGAACAGCATCTTATTTGAAGACCTGCGAACTTTAAGCCATGCTAAATTGGGATAAGATTAATTTGGGCAGTAATAATGCATAACTTATATGAAATCTTTTATTGCAAAGACAGATTTCTCTAAATATAGGGTTTAATAGAAATTTAAAATTTAAAACTGTATCTATTTTTGTTAGTAATATGGGACTGCACTGGTCCAGCTGTTCAAGTATTCTTTTAGGTGGCAACAGTTTTCATGTACTGGCTATATCAGGGCAAAAAGTGACCATGGAAAGAAGTATAGCAGCATTTGATAATGTCAGCATCTGTTATCCTTGTCAGTCAAATGGTTGAGATGTCTGAATTACAACTGTGTCAGCAGATGTCCAGAGTTCAGTTTGTACTTAGTTAGAATTCAGCAGCTGACATAAGTAAGGGAGGTCACATTTTAGCATGACTGGCAATGTTCAAAGAAGTATTAAGATTTGTTTTTATAAAGTTGCATATATAATTTTATGTAAGGCTTGTTTTAGTGCTGGTGTATAATTATGTTTTGGGAAAAAGTACAAAGTATGTTGTTCGCTTTATAAACCATCATCGTTTTTAAAATGTGACCCTAAAGAAGTTAATATTTAATTTATTGCTCAGATGACTTATTATTAGAAATAGGCAGTGCTTCATAGAATTCAGACAGGTTTGCCAACTTTGTTCCTAATGAAGGCTGTTCTTTGATCATCAATCTGTTGATTATAGAATAAAATGTATTAATGACAATACCAATATTTATTTCTGCTTTCCACATTTACTCAATGAATTATAATTAATTGTTTAGTGAAGATATAGAACAATTTATTTGCAGGAAATTTTTTAGTTTCTGTTTAAATACATTGTTAAATTCTTAAGAACTAATGGTATCTTTTTTTCTGGCAGAAAAATCTGTGTATGAATAAACTGAACAAGATCTTAAGAGATGGCAGTTAGAAATTATGAAGCCCAAGAGCCTAGGTGTCATATACTATAAAGTTTAATCCCACTTAGCCTACTTTGAATTTTCAGTCAGAAAACTATAATGTATTTTACATACTAACATCCTTTGTATAAACAGTAATATTTCCGTATAACTAAACATAAGGGATTAAAATAAATTCTTTTTAAAATAATGAGATATTTTAAAAACAAGATTTACCTAAACAGTATTGATTTTTGTCCTAAAGAATAATTCGGTTAATATTAAATAATGGGAATGCTGACCTTTTAGCTGTTTAATTATTCTCTGAACAGAATGAAATAAAAATGTTCTACCTTAAAGTACATTTTAATTAATTTTGCAGATCTGTCAAACTTGAACTGATTTATTTTCATCTGATGAAATAAGCTCTTTCAAAATATAGACTTACTTGGACATACAAGTTACTGATAACATTTTTTTTAGTCATAGACCAAAGCAAAGTAAAACAAAAAGGAACCATGTTAGAAAAAAGAAAATACAAAATTGTCTAATCCACACACATTTCTAGCATGTGTGCTAATAGCATCTGGCAAAAATTCTTCTTACACTTTGAACATTTAAAGGCAGGTGAAGATTGCCTTGCCAGTTACAGAACACAGTAATATTTCCCCTATCAAACATAATACTATATTTGTTAAATAAATATGGTATAATATTCAGATTTAATTTTGATTAATGTACATTTAATATAATGACGAACTTTATTTAATTCATCCTTTTTTTATTTCCAGCTGCAGCAATGGTTTCAAATAGGTGGAAAGCCATGTGTTGCAAGTAATCTTATTTTTGAAGCTCTAATATCTTGCAGGCTAGCACTGCCAAATAGCAGCACAATTCCCCATAGATTTTTTTCATAAAATGAAATAAAATAGGGGCATTAAGTAGTCAATTATGTCACCGAAAAGATGCTAAAAGAGCAAAATCATGGCCCTGCTTCAGCTCAGTGGTGCAACACATCTCCTTGTACATCAAGCCAATTAAATTCTATTGGCATGCTTGCAAATGGGAAATTGTAAGGTCCCACTTTGCCTGTGCTACCTTAATGTGTGTGTGTGTGTGTGTGTGTGTGTGTAATTGTCATAAGACTTCCTATATATGAGAGTCAATTTACTCTAGTGGTTAAGACACCAGGCTAGCCAAGTAACTATGAGTCTAATCCACCTCACAGGGTGGTGGTTGTGGGAAAAATAGGATGAGCAAGGTGTATTATGTGTGGTTGTCGTCTTGAGTTACTTATAAAAAATAATAAAGTTAAGGTAAAAATAAAACGTGCAAGAGTACATGATGCTTCCCCCTCTCCGCCATGAGATAAAGTCAAGAGGGGTAAAGTTTGAGCTGTGTAACTGGGATATAAACATATTAATAAACTCTTGCACTGAATCTTCAGTGGAAACAAGGCAATTTTAGACACATACGTTTGTGCCAAATGCAACAAAGGTGCCAATTTGCAATAAATGCTTGGTGGATTTCTAATGGAAAAGTAGAAAAACAGGAGACAAGTCTTTGTTGTAATATGTTCATTTTAGCATACATGAAAAACCTCCTTTTTGAACCATATTTTATGTTGAACTATATGTTGTGTTCACAGGTTCATATTATAAGGAATATTCTTGACTTTTATTATTAATTTGGATAGTTCTACAAGAGATCACATTGAGAGATTTTTTTAAGTTTCAGAAGCAATACTTATTGTGGTCTTCAAAATTATAATCCAGAAATCATTCTGTATTTTTTTTAAAATTTGTGTGCTGTTGCATTGTATACTGTGTTGTGGGTGTTTTTATTTAGGTTTGGAATTAATAAAACATAAATAAATAAATGATTGGGCAATACTATTAGTATCAGTGCTTTTTACACTTGCCCAATTATTTCCCCCTCCCTCCAGTATGTTGTTCTATGCTAATATTCATTTGATCCTTTTACATATTATCTTCACTTTAAAAAGCCATGACTTTCACGTGAAATAGTTTATTTTTCTTTTACTGGTTGTTCACTCCTGCCAAAAGTACATACTTCTTTACATTCCATAATATTGTATGTTCATATGGGTACATAAAGAAGTATGTGCTCTGGGCAGGTTTTCATAGTTGCTATCTGCTGGATAAAACTGAACATTTCATCTTCTTTTTAACCTAAAGTATAAAATAGTTGTTCCTCGTGAATTTTAAAAACACATTTTTTGCTCTTGTTTCTTAGTATCTGGCCTTAAAATTGAGAATTAAAGCCTTCCTGTACCTTACATGTACAATAATTTAAAACACATTAAAACAATTATTCTTTCATGAAGATTCAGGTACTTGTTAGGTTTCTCTTGCTTTTTATTGGCTATTAAGCCTGGCGAACAGCACGATTTCACCAAAGTTTGATTATACAAAATACCTTCAAGAAATGGTAATATGTATTCATGTATTCCACTCTGAGCTTGCATTATCATTGGTCTTCACTCATATTTTATCATATTTATATTAGTATCTGGTGAAGTGGAAAAAATGATCTATTTTGTAACGATGTATGCCTCAATTATTGTATTTTATAATTAATGAGAATACAGCTGAATAAATAGCTGATTACATTCCAAGAAAGAAAATAAGTTGCAAATGTGAAAATTTGGCCTTTACTTTTAATTCAAACCAATGTGAACTAGTTTTTGCAGGACATTTTCAAATTACAAAAGCTCATATTAAAATGTACTTTTTGATGTCAAAATTGTTAGTTTAGTAGCTCATACACTTTCATAGGCTTAGTTAGCTGATACTGTAGTTTATCTTTGTGTTCATATTAATCATAAGATTAAAAAAACCCAATATCAGGTTGCAAAAAATTTGGACTTTAAAAAAAAAGAACTATATAGATAATTCATTTTAAATGATACATAAATCCTTTTGTAAAGTATATTTATAACTGGAACAAGAACATTCATCCAGTACTTACATATTTTCAAAAAATAGGAAAAAAAGCTCCAGTTGTTCATGTTAAAGAAAACCAGTTGTTCAGTTTCTGCAGCTCAAGAGAAAAAGCTAGTGCAGCTGATAGAGAGCAAATCAGAGACTAGCAGAAGCTAGCACAATTCTACAAGAAGAAACAGCAATGCAGCAGAACAATTACAACTTGCTTGTTTCAAGTTTAAATTATATTGTGCATGCTCTAAAATAATATTTTTAATCTCTTTGTAAAAGTACTTTATTACTAAATCATGCCTTATCCTACCCTTTTATATATAATGGAATGAATCCAGAATATAATGTAAAAGTAACAATGGAGTATAATGCCTTTCTGTAAAATTAATATTTTTTGAAATGCTAACATATTAGTATATATAATACTTAAAATACGATTAATGAGATTTCATGTCCAATAGTATTAAGCTATATTACTCAATTAAAGCTGATTGTTTCCCGTATTAGCACTTTACACTAGAAATACTTGATATTTAAGCACACTACTAGATTAGTATAAAAAATACACAAATTATTAAAAGATACATTCAGACATGAATCCTTTAAATATGTGGAATAATTCAGATCTTCTAATGCTGTGTTACCTTAAGCTTATCATGCAGCATTTGCAGTTGGATGACCTAGAGAGAGACATCAGCAGCAGCCATCTCATCTTGAATGTTCACTCTATCGCTGATTCAGCTCTTCATTATGTGGGAGGGGGGAAGCAATGGAGAGGTGAAAATGAATACATATTTCACTATAAAACAAGTATAATTAAAATATGAGCACGTATCTTACAAGGTATCTTGTGTTTTCCTAACCATTAAGGTGTTGTGTATAGAACAAGTTTCTTGAACCTGCTGGACAGAAAACACAAATATCCAAGGTAGATGCTAGAAAAACCCAAAGAAGGATAATCTCATCTTGTTTAGATACTTGAAAATAATTAAAAAATGTTCATCAGATTGTAAAAAATAATAATAATAAAAAATCAGCATACACCTTCATCCATCCCCCCCGTTCTCAAGCAAATATTGTTTCTTTCTCCATAGACAGAGGACTTGATTTCTTCATGCTTGAATTTTAGTTCCCAGACAGGTTGCTTGTAGTTATTTTTCATTTTTAGAGGTCAATCGCTGCTTTTGAGGTCAGGATTTCCACATGCATGCTGTTTAGCATGAATCCATTTGCTACTCAGAGCACTAGCAAAACTATTTCAGCTTTATAGGCAGCCAGGCATTTGAAACATCCACTCCCAGGCTGTCTTTTGCCTCTCTCTTCCCTGACCATATTTAGTCAACCATTGCAAAAAATAGTATCTCAACTGTTGGTTGCTGTTCCAGGAGCAAACGGTGCCTCTGTCTTTTACTCTGCCTATTGATGGCTCATCTCGCAGTTTGTACTACTCAGTCCCTATATGATATGAAATTAAATTGGGTTGCGTGTTTCAACTTACGTTTTTCTAATTTTTTTTTTCACTGATGTTCAAATTCTGATATCTCGGTCACTGTGTTTATTCTTCTAGAAATAAAAGCAAGATAGTAAGAGGAAATTCAGAATGAAGTAACATTTCAAAAACTTTAGAAATCTTTGTTTTGTTAAAAAATAATCAAATACACTATGGAGTAAAGAATCAAACCTTTTTGATAATCAGGATGGAAGAAACTATGTTCTTACTTTTAATTTTAAATTGAAGTTTTAACTTATAACTTGCATTTTATTTTAGAAAAGTACAGCATATCTTAGGAATATATGTATGTATATTAACATTAGTGTGCTTGTCTTTAAAAAACAATTTTTGAGTTTTTCTAATTTTATTTCTACGTTAAATGTGGTTTGTATTCTGTCTTAACAAAATGTCAATAACAGTAACAGAGATAATGTGTAAAACATTCTACAAAAGTATAACTTTTCTCTGATTGCTCTTTTTGTGGAGAGCTGAAGGTTGGTAAGGTACAGAGGCTAGTAGTCCATTGCTCATGAGAGAGTGTAAGTAATTGGACCCCTCTATTAAGTATCTTTAAATAACCAGACAGAATAATTTATGTCTAGATGTATCTCTAGATTTGTATTTTTTTCATAAACCTACCTTACCTTGATAAATATGTAGCGATGCCCATATTTTCATTATTTAAATGGCTACTAGTGAAAGGATTTCTTTTATGGCACTCTATATATGGAATGGATACATTGGGTGGTAGGTATATGATTTTCCCCTCCCCAGTATGCATTATGTATATGTATTATTCCATTAACTGTTGTTGTTGTTTTTTTAAAAAAGACTATTTGATAGCTTTCAAAAATCTAATGAATTTATTATGTGGGTTTTAATTATCTGTAAATTACATTGCAAAATGTTTTTGAGATAGGATATAAATATATTTAAATGGTAAACTACACCGGGGTTTTCTGGTCCTCAGTTTTTCTAGCTCTTATAATCAATGTGAAAACGTCTGGCAAAGAAAGGAAGACTTAAAAGCAGTTGCCTTTTAAAAAGAATAGTTTCGAAGGGTAAATTAAGAGGGGAAGACTGAAAGATACAGATTCCCCAAGCTGCACAAAAATACACATGCATACTTGTTATATAACCCACCCACCCCCAAGCTACATAGAAGTACAACACCTCATATTGCCAGTATGAATTCCCATACAAAATTCCATTCATATATAATTGGGGAAAGAAAGTATGTAATGTCAGCATGGTAGATTGAAGCACAGCAGGTGGTGTATGAACTGCAGGAACATAATTCTCAAACATGAAGTAATGATATTTGAGGCTAGGGGGAAGAGTAAATAAATGTGAGACACAGGATAGTGTTGAAAATAGAGACTTCCTTCCCATTTTCAAAGCATATCATTACTAGATTTTATTTATTCATTTCTCTGATATCTAGGCTGCCCACTCATGGTAACTAAGCAGTCATAAAAGTCTGTATATATTGCATGTGCCAAAGTGAGTAGGATAGTTGAAAAATGCGTTTTATTACGAAATTATACATATTTCTCAGAAGTAAGCCCCATTGAGTTCAGGGGAATTAAATCATTACCCTATTAATTATTGTAAAATAGCTATTAGTACTGAAAGTATGTCAAGCTAATATACTTTTATGGTGATGTATAAGACAATATGACTAAAACTCAGAACTGGACATGGATTACTAGAATAGCTAATATGGATTCCATTACATTATCTAATTGAGAAAGAATGTTAAGGTTTAATAGAATGGATAGTATTTCATATAAAATCCGTTTTTCAGTAATAATAAAAACTCCTGGCAATCTAATCACTGAGTGTGGGATGTTACACTTAAATGGAAAATTGTATTTCTTCTAGAAGTTAATACTGATATAATCCTTTACATTTTTGTCTGTTTCAGTGCAATGCGAGTGTTACTGTCTAAGCTTCCAAGACCATGGATTGTAGATGAAAAAAAAGATGATGGCTACACTGCTTTGCATTTGGCAGCACTTAATAATCATGTAGAAGTAGCAGAACTTTTGGTACATCAGGTAAAATTTCCTATTAATTGATTTCATGCCAGAAAGAATGTATAATTTGTTACAAATAGATTCATACATTTGCTTATCAAACCATTTTCTACATCCAAATAAAGTTATATTTCTTTTACTAATTATTAACACATTTATTGTGTCACTACTGATTCTCTTAGTGATAGCAAAGTAAGGGTAGCACAGATTTTCAGAAACTAAGCTTTAATATAATCATCTATTTTATCTTGTACTTGGATATTTTATTGAAATTTTGGAGATGCATATATTCCTTTTTTTCTAATTTATATAGCCACTTTTGTGAGATGAATCCCTTAAACAATTGAAAAATATAGTTTGTTCAAAGCAAAGAGCAGTGAACATAATATCCATATTTGCTCAGTAATAAATGAAATATGAAAACCTAATGAAGCATTGAATAAATTTGAAATTGAAATTGAAATTTCAATTGAATTTGAAACAATGAAATTGTTTACATTGGCTTACCTAAGCAAAAAAAACATGAATAAATAAAGTTCTACTATGTTCAAAATAAAATAAAGGAAAAAGGAACAACATACCAGCTACTGTAACCTTGGGATAATGACAAAATAGCAGCCAGTAACCAAGATAAAATAAGAAAATTGAGCCATTCAGTCACTATGTTCACTGCTCACTCTTCTCCAACAAAACAGAATGTATGAAAAGCCAGATGAACGGATAGAATTAAAACTTGTTACTAATAAAAAAAATAGCTAAAGAATGCCCTTTTATTTTAAGTCATATAAATTTCATCTTAGTTTATCAAATGAACTGTATTTGGGTTTATTTCATTCTATTCAATCATGTCCAAGTCTTCAGTGCTAACTTAATAAATCACACTTTTAGTTAGGCAGTTTAGATTTTGGGAATGCTACAGGCATAATAAATCTTAATTTAAGGAGAGTATGTGACAGAGTATCCGATGACAGTCTGATTACCAAGCTGTTTAATTGTAATCTGGTTGGCATAATCCTTTAATTGATACTTAATTGGAAATCATACTTGAACAATGTTCATATATGGTTTCTCATCAAAATATGAGACATAATGTGTGGGGCATACTAATTATAAATTGGATGGTTAGTTACTTGGGCTTAGTATCTTAGGAGACAAAAATAAAATAAAGGAACTTAATTAGAAAAATTGGCTAGAAATAATATTATAAAATTGAACCTAGATATACAAAAGAAGAAACTGACTGAAGTTTTAAAAATTAAAAGGGAACTACAAATGATAAACCAAGAGAATGACCTGGAAAATATTTTGTTATTGGATCTACAAAAGACGCTTGTTAAAAATTTGAAGAGATCTGTGTGATAGAATAAAGAATTAAAAAGAAAACACCTTTGACAATCTATGCTTGATGTAAAAATTAAGACTGTTAGAAGAAAAATGAAGGAATATAAAGTTGATTCATTTGATCAAGGTTAAAATAAGTCATTTTTTGCAAAAGTTCTGACAATCCTTTATGAACTTTCTGCTGACATCAGGATAGAAAAATTGATATTTTATGAATTTGCTTATAGTAGATAAAGGATGGAATATGGAATGAAGAATTACCTATTTAACCTTATAGGAGTGAAGATTTGTTAAATTTGTTTATACTTGTGTTGAAGGTTAGAAATCACTTCTGTATATTTCTTTTTCCTGCACTATTTATTTTTCCATTCTCTTCTCTTTCTCTAAGTTTAGTTTGTATTAGTTTTTATTATTGTAATTAAAAAGTACACTTTCTCGGTAGTGGTGCCTGCCCTCTAGAACAAGTCTCCCCTTGTGATTTGGATTCCACACCCCCACCACCCATTTTACTGTTGTTTAAAAGAGCCCTCCCTAACCAGACCTTTGGTTAGGGAGAGCGAAAGCCCTTGTTCCTTAGCATTTGTTATTGTTTATCTTTCTTTATGTTTTATTGATTTTATTGTAATTTCCACTGCCAAGTCGTTCAGAGTCAGGTGGCATATTAGTTTAATGTATTACTATTAATTAGTTTTTCATCCAGAAGCTATATTTTATTCTAAGCCAGTTCAAACGTTTGAGCTATGGTTTGAGATCACCAAAGAGGTAAGTTATTATATCCACTCAACATGTGGAGCTTATGAATTCCTATTCATAAATTGTCTCAGTACTGTATACACCATCTCCTTGTTTAATAACCACAATCCATTCATGGTTGCTTCTTTTTCTTTTAGATAAAGTTATCTTGTATAGTGTCCTGTGCCTTATCCATTTCCCCCCTCTTCATTAAACAATGCATTTCTTCCCAAAGCTGCTTTCCTCCACAGACTAGTGCTTCCCTAAAAGGTACTGACCTCAAGTGAACAAGCTTAGCTCTATAAACTTAATTAGTTTATTAGAACTCTCCCATCAGCTGATACTGCTGCCCCCAACTGACCATACCTTAATCAGTTTCACACTGAAAGCTTTTGTTATCACGCTCTAAAATTTGGTGGTAAGTGCAGGCACTGGTCAGAAAATGATTTAGCATCATATTTCTGATTGGTCACTAAATGAGGTAGCCCTAAACGAGGAGTAGCTGTAGTGTGAAAAATATTAAGTTATTCCAGTAGATCAAATTCTTTTTAAATTTTGAAAACAGCTAATGAAACATTTCATAAACTTTCCATATCAAATATAGATTTGTGGAAAATACTGATAAATGCAAAATCGAGTATGAAAATTAATTCAATTTCATAAAATATATGTATAGATTTTTTTAGTTGGTTTTAACAGTGGAGAAATAATGGTCTAGTATTTTTAATTATGCTATCATATACTTTCTTTTGCAAGTACCCTGATAGTTCAGTTCAATTAATATGAGTAACATTTGGGATTTCTCTTTCAGGGCACAGCTAACTTGGATATTCAGAATGTAAATCAACAAACTGCATTGCACCTTGCTGTTGAAAGACAGCACACTCAAATAGTGCGGGTAAGGCATTTAGAATGTACCAGAAGAATGTACTTCTTCTCAACTATACTACTGTAATGTGGTGGATTTCTAAATGGATTTCTAAAAGGATTATGCAATCTCTCCATTTTTATGCTCTTATTTTCCTTCCAGAGAGGTTAATAGGAAATGTGGTCTGTTTAAATGACAGTCTGGTTGCTTTTCCACATATATCATACTTAAATTATTTTTAAATATATTATCAATATATTAAATATTGATCAAAAATCAAGCACACAGCTTATTCTATTTCTGCTTTAATCCTCCATGCAAATGAGATATATGAGTAAATTCTATTACCCAATAACCACAATATAGAGATTGAGTGGGGAAAAGTGATAATCGTGGTAAGAGAGAAGAGAATGGAAAATGAACATAGAGGAAGAACCAAATTATTAGAAGAATCTGGAAAATCAAGAGGGTGAGGCATAATGCAGTGGTTGGAATATTTATTAAATATACACTGCAACTTTTAATTGCAAGATACTGATTATAAAATAGAGGTTGGTTCAATGTCATTATTAAAACCTGCTTGCCATATTTTGAATGTTTTTGCATATAATACCATTATACCAACATATCTGTGGAAAATTGCATTGGTCATATTGGTACTTTTTCATGTATTTACAATAATAGAGTATTGGAGCAATTTCCTTTTGGGTATCCATTGTTATCTACTTCCTGTTTAACCATGATTTACTAATTCATATTCAGTGAGTATACCAATTGATGAAAATAAGAGTAAAAGAAAAGTTTAACGTATAGGCTGCAAAATCTAATTAAGAAGAAACTGTTTTAATAGCCCGGAATAGCTAAGCTTATGAGCTGTTTTTAATTTTCAAGAAGTTTTTAATAAATGGAATTCTATTTATTGCAAAAGGTATTCAAAATCTTGACATTTTTATTTGCTTTCAGCTTCTAGTTCGTGCAGGTGCTAAATTGGATATTCAGGATAAAGATGGCGATACTCCCCTGCATGAGGCCCTGCGACATCATACTTTGTCACAGCTTCGCCAGCTCCAAGACATGCAAGATGTGGGCAAGGTAGATACAGCTTGGGAGCCCTACAAGAATACAGTAAGAAAACTATTTTATTTCTTCTCTGTTAAATTTTTTCTTTGCAGTAGGCTGTAAAGGCTATTTTGCTTTGATCTGCTTTCTCTTCTCTGAAAACTGTTATTTAAAGATTTTGTGCCAGTAAGTAAATACTATTTGATAACACAATAAACATGGATATGTATATGGCAAAAGCTATATTAAAAAAAAATTAAATGTTTCAATTTCATTTAATTGAATTTTGATATCTTTAAACATCAATACATATAATTAAAGAAGATAATTTGAATAGAGGTGATCTAAAACATTTGCAATTTGTTGTTTGTGTGTGTATGTGTATGTGCTTATGTGTAAATTGGAAGTAGTATATGTGATGACATCTCTGTTGCAAAAAGTATCTTTGGGAATCAAGCAGTATATACATTTAATATTATTATTGACTCCTTTATATTCAATAACTAGTTTAAAGTAGAGTTATTAAAAAGGATTGCAGAGAAATGTTGCATTAATATTATAGTAGTGGTAGCAGGAGGGTTAGTTGCTGAATTTTAAAATATGAACAATGTCAGAATTGTTGTAATTGTGAAAATAACTTTGAAGATCAGGAAGAAGAGTTTGCAGCCAAGACAATGGTCAGATAAGAGAAATATGAGTCCAAAGCAGGAATGTAATTTGAGAAATCACTTCAGACTTGACCCTCCCTAGTTTTCTTGAATGTAAAGGCAGAGAGGGAGAGACTCATTCAGACTTGCAAGGTTTTTTTTGTAACGTTATAATAAAAGTAGTATTAGTATCCATAAATTTGGTTTCATGGTCTGAACTATCAAGAAAACTCTGGCAAAGGACTCTTTCAGATAAAGGGCTGACAAGAGAAAAATACATAAAAGGTTAATATAAGATTTAAGATTGTTCAGCATAAATTAGGTCAGCAATGTCCTCTTGCCTGCAAAATGTATCTCCTCCTCCTGTTCCACCCTTCCCCTCTTTCCCTTTCTCTAGTGTTTAACAACCTTTGTTTTAAAATTTCAGATCTTCAGTCTTAGCAGGCATGGTTTTTCTCTTTTCTGTGCCGAATTGTGTTAGGGCTTACATGGAGAGCATTGCTCAGACCCAGAGGTTCTTTTTCCAGCCAGCTAGCTAGCCCAAAGAAAAATGGAAGAAAAAAGGTAGTGGAGGCTTGTTGTGGGCTAATGATAGACAATGGGAAAAGTAGAAGGAAAAGACAAGTGGAAAAATCAGGCATAGTAGAAAAGAAAAAGGGTGAGGAAAGCAATAGAAGAAAGGGGGCAAATATGTATATGCAATCCAAAGAGTCAGAAGGTGTGTGTTTGATGGGGAAAATTGTGGAACTATTTAGCATCTTTTAGCAGTCCTCCTTCATTGAAAATGTACATTTTGTAATGCTTGGGATTTATCATCCTATTGGAAGGTAACAAATGTTGAAAATCGTAACTTTAGAATAAATTATTTAGAAATGATTTGGGGAAATTGACTTATCTGTTTTGTTAAAACAAAAATTTGTAGTTGGCAGACGATTTCTTATTCCTTCCACATGATAAGCATGTTGCGAGGGTGTCAGCATCTCAATCACACTTTTCCAAAAATACCTAGAGACCCAAAAGGATTGAGGGAATCCAGACTAAAGATATCTTAATTTTGTACAACATTGCATTCTAGAACTGCATTTACTAAAATCTATTAATGGCAATTTTAGCTGCACATAGGTACCATATTATTTTTATTTGGTTTTTGACGATATTTTAAGTACATGAGTACATTTAAGTCAATTCAAAGGAGTTGCTTGTTTACTTTCTTTCAGTTGATAATGGGATTGGGTACTCAGGGAGCAGAGAAGAAAAGTGCAGCATCTATTGCATGTTTCCTGGCAGCCAATGGAGCTGACCTTGGAATTCGTAACAAGAAGGGTCAGTCACCCCTGGACCTATGTCCTGATCCTAGCCTCTGTAAAGCATTGGCTAAATGCCACAAAGAAAAAATCAGGTTTGTATTATAAGGAACTACACTACTTACATTTCACTACATAGTCTATTTTGTACAGATTAGGTAGATAGTGCTTTACTTTAACCTGGGTTAAATTTAATTATGGTTGTCTCACAGCTATTTTAATTATTTAAATTGTTGTTATTCTGATCAGTAGACAGCTTGTCATAACAGAATGATTGGTGTATAAATTAAATGGGAAACATTTCCCCTGGCCAATTCTGCTATATTTATAGCAATAGCACTTAGACTTATATACTGCTTTACAGCCCTCTCTAAGCGGTTTACAGAGTCAGCATATTGCCCCCAACAATCTGGGCCATTTTACCGACCTTGGACGAATGGAAGGCTGAGTCAACCACTTTTTTAAACAAAAAAACATATTTTGTTCATTATACTTTAAATTTATTTTTGTTTTTATGTTGACTGGGTTAAAGAACTAACAGCTTCATTCATACATAGTAAACTCTGATTAGTTTGAATCTGGATTAGGTTTTTTATGCCTCAGCACATTATCTCTGTTACAATTAAATATGTAACAGAAAAACTCAAACAAGGATTTATTTCTCCATCAAGTCAAAGATGTTGTATAAACAGTTTTATGTAGTTTTATGTAAGTATCTACAGTTGTATCTTCAGAGTGATTTGGTTGTTTTAACTGAGCCAGATGGTAACTGCAACTCAGTTTACAACTGAGGTGTAAAGTCCTATTGATCTCACCAAGATGTGCTTCCAAATCAGCAGATAAATTTTCAAACTCAGCCATCATCTTCTAAAATGCTTTCAGTGAGATTGTCAGAAAAGATCATATTGTTATTTTCCTGAATTTATAATTACAAATAATTACAAATGTTAATAATACTCCTAATTTTGGATATTATATGCAATGTGTACATAAATATCTGAATGTAGGTTTGTGTTTAGTGGACAGGTTGGTTCCCGGAGTCCTTCTATGATCAGCAATGATTCCGAAACCTTAGAAGAATGTATGGTATGTTCTGATATGAAGAGAGACACTCTATTTGGTCCATGTGGGCACATTGCTACTTGTTCCCTGTGTTCACCAAGAGTCAAGAAATGCCTTATTTGCAAAGACCATGTTCAATCAAGAACAAAGGTGTGTTCTTTTAAATTTTTTCATCATTTCAATATGGTCAAATACTGGGTAATGCCTTACCTTTAAAATGAAACATAGAGCAAATGCTTAAACAAAGAGCAGATATTCAAATTGTTCATAGTTTAAACTCTCTTGTTAGAAGGAGTTAATTATCTTTACAACAGTATTTCTTCCCATAATCTTATTTAATGATGGTTTCTTTTAAATCTAGCATGTATAGTCAAAATGACAACCAGATTCTTCTAAGCAAAAGCAAAAATAATTTCTTGGTTTTGCTGATTTTGTGTGTCTACATATAGAAGTTTCATGTTGGGATAATTGTAATTGTTTGATAAACATATCTTCACAGATTTTCTGAGTTTTCATATAAAATCATTAATGTTAGGTAAAACGTCTCTAACTTGAAAAGGAGGCAAGGATGATTAAACTTTGTTAAAATAAGTTAAAAGGCGAAGGAGGGCTCTCAGGGCACCAGTCAGCCCCGCAGAGCCCTGTTTTGACTCCTTTTTGGAAAGCCACAAGAGTCAGGGCCTACCTAACCTCCAAAGGAAGAATCTTCCACAGGTCAGGAGCAATGGTAGAGAAGGCTGACTTTCTAGACCCCGCCAGTTGGGATTCTTTAACTGACAGGATCTGCAATATGCCTTCCCTGCCAAGCAACCAAATTTTGATCATGTGACTAAGAGAACGCTGCCGTGGTCATAAATGCAAGGCTCATTTCTAAGTCACTTTTCTCAGTGCTGTTGTAACTTTGAATAGTCACTAAATAAATGGTTTTAAGTTGAGAACTATCTGTATACAGTAGTGTATACAGGGATGTGTATGCATATATGTACATCGAACCACATTTGTAAGTGTGTTGTTAGTTCATCGAGATTGGGTTTAAAACATTGGAGCTAATTTTCTTTCCTCAGTAATTTGCAAATTTTCCTGCCTTACTTTTTTTTTCCTAATTCTAAATAAGCAATGAGCAAGTTAAAAAGTGATGGGCCTTATGTGGGATTTGGGGAACTTACTTAGTTTTGAACATTGTCACTTGATTCATTCTCTTGAACTAGTTATCAATCCATTACTCAGTTACTGCTCTTACTGCTTATTCAGGAAACTTCAGTGAGGCACTTTTTAATGCATGAAAACATACAGTGTGTAAAAGATCATCCTCTCTTTATCATTTTTGAAAGTTCTGCAAAGTTAGTTTTGCAGAAACAGTATTGATTCATCAGGAAAATTTGTCTTCCTACCGCTTCCTCCAGAGTAGATATTAAGCTAATAAGCATTTAATTGAACAACTAAATGCTAAAAAGTGATTTTAATTTTGTTTTTACAGATTGAAGAATGTGTTGTATGTTCAGATAAAAAAGCTGCAGTACTCTTTCAGCCTTGTGGACACATGTGTGCTTGTGAAAGTACGTAAACAGTTGTTTCTTAAGAGGAATCCAGCAAGTTATTTAAATTGACTTGACATTAGATGGTTATTATATAAAAGCTGATTTCTGAGTTTGCTATATTTGGCAAAGACCTTTACCTTCGGTTACTTGCCTAAGATTGTTTCTCGCTTGTTTTTTTTCTACATATTAAAGTTGAATTTAAGTTTGGTTAAGGCATACTAGTTTTAATTCTTTTTCTTTGCAGATTGTGCCAGCCTTATGAAAAAATGTGTGCAATGTCGGGCAGTGGTAGAACGAAGAGTTCCTTTTATTATGTGCTGTGGTGGGAAAGGCACTGAAGATACCATAGATGACATTAGTGAGTTGTTTATTGTGCAAATTTACTGTAGTAAATTCTTGTTTCCCTTTGTATAAAGCTTACCTTTTTTCTTCATCATCATCATCATAATGGAATGTTTACATGATAGCCGCAACCATACTAGTGTTTTAGCCAGAAGTCTTTGGGATTTGATTCTTAATTCTTAACTAAGAAACCTGTGAGTCAAATCAAAGGGCTATTGAATCTTAATCCTAATAACTTTGAGAAACTGAAAAGCAACGCACAAAGGCATTTGAGCTTAGATTTTTTCTCCAGCACTTTGGACATAGAGCTTCACACTCTTCAGACTTTTCTCATAAGAAAAATGCATGAATTGTTTCTTTATGTATCATTTCCAAAGAACTGATAGTGATTTGAAGACATTGCCAATATAAGGTAATAATTAAAATGCTGGACTGGCATTGGGGAGACTGAAGTTCAAATCCATCTTTATTTACAGAAGCTCACTGGGTGATGTTTGGACCAATGATTCTTTGTCAGCAAACCCTATCCCACAGGTTGTTTCAGTAGGAAAAAAAGAGGGGGAAAGCTGTATATAAATCTAACAAATACATAAAACAAAGATTTATCTCCTTAAAGCTTTAACAACTCAATTATGAATATTGGCTTTTTGTAGTGATCTGTTTACCTTAGCACACTGAAGTTGAATTCTGATGGTAAAGTTCAGAATTCAGAAGATTAGTATGTAGGATGGATACATATATTTGTGCTTTTTTTAATGATCAGCTTTTAAAAAGCTGTTAAAATTCACAAATGGGAAAATATGAACCAGGCTAGATGAACATTTTAAGTAACTTTGAATGGTGGTGATGATGATGATTCTTCAAGCATTATCTGTCATTATTTCCTCCTCTGTGCATTATTTAGCAAGTGGAAACATTCCTGTTCTGCAGAAGGATAAGGATAATACTAATGTCAATGCTGATGTGCAAAAATTACAGCAGCAGTTGCAGGACATAAAGGAACAGGTAAATTAAATCAAATATGACAATAATATACTTTGTTAGAAAACTATTATGTGAATATTTTCAGGGTAAGTGCTACATAATGAAAAACTCAAATAATACACATATTGAGGGCAAAATATGCTTCAAATTTATTAGATTCCGTAAAACATCAGGGATTTGTGAAGGGAGTCAACACTAACTCAAGGGCAAAATAAATAAATATTATTTAAATAATAGATGTTTGCCTGTCTATTTTTGGATAAAATATACAGAAATATAAACTAAATCTCAGAAAAGCATAGTGTGGCATAAATTAAAAAGTAGAACTTGCATGTGTAAGTACAGTTGATGTGCAAGCTTAAAGGTAAATGATTTTAAGGCATTAATTTCCATTAAATCTTAAATGGTATTTTACATGGACAAACATCTTTGCAAATACCTAATTTATAAAGTATAAAGTCAGTAAATACTGTATATCTTTGCCTGAGATTAAAAAAAAATTCTGGAGAGTGTTCTTTCCTTTCATTGTACCTTATTGTCATACGTAAAGACATTGACTTTCTTTCTTGAAATAAACCAATCTGAAATATAATAAAAAATAGACGGTGCTTGTCAGGCTTTCCTTTGAAGCCATAATAGACAGCAGTGTTAAATTCAACTCTATTTCTTTTGAACTAGGGAAGTGAGGAAGTTCTACCGTGATGCTACTGCTTGGGGAAGTATTCATCATGATAATGCCCATATCTATTTATCCCTCATTCTCTCTGCCCATTTCTGCTTTAGGGCATAGTCACCTTCAGCAGTTGTAACCGCCATGGTATAATGTGAGTCCTTCCTTAGGTGATTTCTTATTTGATAGTTCTCTAAGTTCTGTATAATAATGTATTAAAATAGTGTATTAAATGTAAGCTGAATTACTTTTAGGTAGAATGATGTTAACTCTCCTTAGTATTTGCCATTTGTTTCTGCAGTTTGAGTTTTCTGGAAGTATGTGTACAAGATTAAATACTATAGTTGATTATTGTACTATTCAAGGAAACATTTATTTCTTTGTTTCTCTCTTACAGACCATGTGCCCTGTATGCTTGGACCGCCTGAAGAATATGATCTTTCTCTGTGGTCATGGAACCTGTCAGCTTTGTGGGGATCGAATGAGTGAATGTCCTATCTGTCGAAAGGCTATTGAACGAAGAATTCTTTTGTATTAAAATGTCAAGTGTCTTAATGCTTGTGACATTATTACTACATTTTGTTTTTTGGATCCCCATAAATTGGTATGAAAGGTAGTTGTAAGGATATATCTAGCATTACAGGAAGAGTTACATTGTAAATGCTGATGTCTACAACACAGATTATTATTTGCACAATCAACTTCTACCATGAAGAAATTTAAAGTAAGATTGGATTACTTATCAACACAGTTTGTTTATATTTTCCTCTCCAGAACCCCTTTATGTTAAAGGGATAATCCTGATTTTCTAGCTTGGCATTTTTGTTTTACATGTAGAGACACTTAATTTCAATGATATTAATTTTTATATTGTCAGTTGGTTTTGTGTACAAATATTTTTAATTTTCTAATTTTCATAGTAATAATGTCGGTCAAACTACAACAACAAGCTAAATCCTAGAATCTAGCTAAGTTGAGGAATTAAAACTTTTGACATAACTAAATAGCATTTCAGTATTACATATTGCCTTTAAAATCTGAAAGCTGATAATTCTGCATGGTCTGGGGTTTTTTTGGGGGGCGGGGGGGGTGAAGAAAAAGGAGAGCAAAAGTAATTTAGCATGCATTTTCATATAACATATTGATCCTTCTATAATTTTCTGTCAGAAATACTTTCTCCAGAACTCAGGGAAATTCCAGATGTGTTTGAAAACAATACAGGTTGTTGCTAGTAATAAAAAGAAAACTGGACATGCAAACTCTTATGCTTGATAGTGACAAAATACATTATATTATTTGGGTAGTTATTTTTTTAAAGAGGTGTTCTGGCTACAGGGTTGCATCCATAATTGGTCATACTTAGACTTTGTTTGAAGTCAATGAATATTGAATTAGTTAAAAATTATAGTCTACTTAACTACTTTGCAAAAAGCAAATATTTATATCAAGATTATATAACAACTGTAGTTAGAATATTATTTTTGCAACTGTCACAATATTTGTCATCTGCGTTTACTATCAATCCCTCTGGAAATTGAGATAATTCCGTTAATATTTTCAATTTTAATAGAAATGTGGAAAGATATAAGAAAACAATTAGTTTTGAATTCTCTGTAGTATGATATATTGGAACACCAAATATTAAATTACTTTCTAAAGATGATGCATGATTTTTATATTTGTAACTGACAGAATTGCCAGTTCTTGTATTTATCACCAGTGGATTCTTATAAGCATATGAGTTGCTTTTCTTCTTAACTAATTCAAAAATTATTTAAGAAAATTGCTTGTGGGAGTATTTGGTATTTGGTGAAATTACCAATCTTTGCCAAGTTTTGTTTGTTTTTTGGTATGTTTAGTTGTTGCTGCTACTGCAAATGTCTGCAGATTGCATTGTAGCAATGTTGATCATGTATTATACCAACTTTTCCTGGTCCTGGAGCCTCCCTGTATCTCTCTTTTTTTAAAATTTATTTTTCTTAAAACATATAAGCCTGAAAATAGGCACATTATTCCTCTGTTAGGGTTCCCCGAACATACTGTTTTCAGCATCTCCCTCCTAAAATTTCTCTGGGCTTAATATTTTGGCTCTACCCTCTCCAGAAATGACATTTGTCTATTTCTGCAACCCTTGGAGGGCAGGGTTTTTTTAGTTATCCTTTCCTGATATACTTTAGAACACTACACCAATATATACTTGTAGATATTCACTTAGTAAAATGTCTCATATATTGACAATATTTTTGCTAATGGAAGTGTTTTAAGACTTAATTTTTGGAATTGCCAGATATTCAGATTTCTGTATTGGTATAATTATGAAATTTGCATACATACAAATTTGGAATACTTGGAATAAATCCTTTTGAGTATATTATGATTAATTCTTAATTTATATTCTTAAAATGACATGATTTTGCAGCATAACCTTCTTTTAGCTGCATTAAAGTTATTGGGCCTTTGGAACTTAATTATATCAGTTTAAAGGGAAACATAAAAGCAAAGAAATTGGTTTGGGAATGAAGTATAAATCTGTTAAATCAGTGAACAAACCAAACAGAAATCACTGTTTTAAGTTGGCGGTTATAATGACTATAGTATTTCTTTATTGTTGTTCCTTCATAGCCTTTGCCAGGATTTGATTGGGAATTTTTTCACAGCTGGGCTTGGGAAAGCGGTAGAAAAATCATTTATTTCATTTCTGAATATTAGATGCAACGTGGCACCATTATCACTTGCCATTTAATCTATAATTTCATATGAAGTATAGATCTCATAGCTAAAACATCCAGCTTAATTTTTGAATTTTCTTGCTTCTCTTTTCTCTCTTTTTTTTTTTTGTAACATCTTTTCTGAAAAAGAGTTCTGGAGAATTCAAGCATTTGCATATCCTTTTATGGCATTTTGGTTGCAATAAAAATATTTACCCCAACTACAGAATTTGGTTATTTTTTTCCCCATGAATCATTATAGCTCTAATTGTTTTACATTCACTATCTGTCAAATATATTCAAAATTATACATTTTTAGAACACGCTTTTTGTTTTGATTGGGAAATTCATTCCTGACTTGCATAACTTAATTGTTTCCACAGACATTTGCATGCATATATACAGAAATATTTTTAGACTAGTATTTATAGAAGAATTCAAGAGATACCAAATATTGAAATATAAACTTTTTTTTTGAATTGATTTGGGACATCAGGTTTATGTTAGGAAATATGCTAAACATAACATAATGTGTTGAATAATAAAAGTAATATTTTTTGCCTCTCAAAGTATAGTTACCAAAGATTTGGTAGCCAAATTTCTTGTTGCTTACAGACTTACTGTCTATAGAATGGTTCTCTCCCTGTTAATATTGAGAAGGCAGAAGAAAACATGTTTTCTTCGTGAGTGTCTTAAGAATCAAACACAATCGAATGGAAGAAAAAACAATAATGCATGGAAGATGTTCAGTATTGGAAAAAATGATAAGTGCTATACTGACCTCAAATAGAATATATGACTCATATTAAATCTTAACTTTTAGTTTGCATGATATTATGTTAAACTAATAATGTTCAAGCAGAGGTTCCTTAGTTAAGTAGTTAAATAGATTTATTTTACATTTGTATAATGCATTTAATTGTTAAATCATGAAACTAGGTGTTGGATTTGAATTTATACTTTTATTAAAATGCAAGTTGAAAGTTGAAATGGATAGCCACATCGAACTATGTTATAAATATATATTATAATTTTGTCAGGAAACTAAATGGCAGCAGAACAATCAAGGTGTGTTTGATGTAGAGCACAATGTGTTTTCTTCAGGATCTCCGGTGATGTGCCAAACTCCAGTGCTTAACAACTGTGGTTCTTTAACTGTTTGACCCCATTATACCTTTCCCAGTCTCAAATAATGTCATTAGGCTCACAAATTCTTGATATTTTACATCTCAGTAGCAGCAGTCCCAAACTCATAAATGGTGAGTCTTCAATTCACAAGCTATTACCAAATGCTTCATTTCATATATATACTCGGATATGCCCAAATTGTCTTCTTGGGCATAATTAAGCCCACCCTGAGGATTGCTTTACGTTGTGCTTTTTTGCAGCTGTATATATTGGAACTGAAAGGGAGAACCAGCAAAACCTTACAAAGTGGCTGGCACTATTTCGTGCAATGGCTTGGAGGAGTTTGTTTTTATTTCTTTGGTGTACAATGTACAGTGGAAAGTGACAAGACACATTCATTTCCCACACATACAATTCAAATATACGCATATATATCATATATAAGCTATCATATATAAGCTATCATGAGTTTGACTCTGTATCCGCCGATGGAGTGGATAGAGTGTTGGGGAGACTGAATGCCACCACATGCCTACTAGATCCGTGCCCTTCCTGGTTGGTTGCGGCCTCCAGGACGGTGACACGAGGCTGGTTCCAGGAGATCATTAGTGCCTCTTTGGGGGAGGGCGTGTTTCCAACCGCCCTAAAACGGGCGGTGGTGCGCCCTCTCCTGAAGAGGCCGGGCCTCGACCCGGATCTCCTGGACAGCTATAGACCCGTCTCCAACCTGCCATTTCTGGCGAAGGTTGTTGAGACCGTGGTGGTCAGACAGTTCCCGCAGCATCTAGAGGAAGCCTCATATCTAGACCCGTGCCAATCTGGCTTCAGAACAGGGTACAGCACGGAAACAGCATTGGTCGCCTTGGTGGATGATCTCTGGAGGGCCCGGGACAGGGGGTTCTCCTCTGTCCTAGTCCTATTAGATCTCTCAGCGGCTTTTGATACCATCGACCATGGTATCTTGCTGCAGCGGTTAGAGGGGTTGGGTGTGGGGGGCACCGTTTTGCGGTGGTTCTCCTCCTTCCTCTCTGGCCGCTCGCAGCTGGTGTTGACGGGGGAGGGGAGATCGGCCCCAAGGCCTCTGACATGTGGGGTCCCACAGGGGTCGG
>JANHFL010006653.1:5743-19326 GCA_032468155.1 Oxyrhabdium leporinum | reverse complement strand
CCTCCAAGGCAGCCATATCCCTTCACTAACCTGATTTCCACTCCGTTCTTTACTGAGCATGCAGGATTTGCACGGTGGCAGTGAGAGACTGCAGGATTCATTTTTATCTCTCTTCCAAAACATGCCGGGACAGCACCGGCAGCAGGCAGAGGCACGGTGCCACCAAGTCCATGTCCAGGAGCTGCTGCAAGCACATTTCAGGAAAGAGCCAAGTCCTGCTTTTTGCTTTTGACACGCTCGCCACTCACTTGCAGCAACTGGCACAAACAACTGCACATGGCCTCATGGGAGCTCTTCACCCTCCTGGCAGAGCTGCTCTCGGCTGCTTTGCTGGGCCGCTCCTGCCTGGTGTGGAGTGAGTTGGCTGAGATCTACAATCTTCTGAGTGTCCCCCCCCACTGGCCTGCCAGGACCCTTCACCGGAGGCCACCGGTAGAGCCATGTTGCCTCACCTGCCACTGCCTTTGGGCTGCTGAGCACCTTCCTGCGGGTCTACTAGGTGCTGCTTGCACTGAGCTACAAGCTGAGCCTCGTACTCTTTGGACCCTGGCCCTGTTGGGTACTAGCTCTCATGCCTGCTGTGCACTCTGGGGCACCTCAGAAGTCATAGATCTGGGACAACGTGCCCCACACCAGGCAGGAGCAGCCCAGCAGGATGGCTGAAAGCAGCACTGCCAGGAAGGTGAAGAGCCCACGTGAGATCAGCAGCAGCACAGCCAGCCGCTCGGCTGCCAGCAGTCAAAAGTGTCCCAGCAGCAGCAGGGCCAGCAAGCAGGGCAGGTGGAGGCTGGGGCATGCTAAAAATTTAGGCCATTGCAGCCAATTGAGGTAAGACTGTTCTTGAAGGGGGCACAAGGTGCGTCAGGCCTCCTGCTGCTTTTGCAGCCTCAATTGGCTGCAAGAGCAGCCGCGATTCTTCGAGGTGGCGGCAGGAGGTCACCCTCTGATCAGCTGTTCTGCTAACCAAGCTGCTGGTAAGAGGGGCAGCTTTCCCCCCCTTCCTTCCCCCCTTCCTGGTACATGGGAAAAAAATAAGACCTCCCCGAAAATAAGACCAGGTGCCTTTTTTGGTGACTTAAAAAATATAAGACCCAGTCTTATTTTCGGGGAACATGGTAGAAGCAACTATTTTTCAAAATATATCCTTTAGTTAGTATATAAACTTTATGAAATTTTATTTTTATGGCTGCATGCTAATATCATAATTTTAAATGGTTGTCCATAACATATCTAAATAATTTATCTTTAATGATACTTTGCATTTTTGCAGAAAGATCGTGTGTCGATGTTAATTACCTAATATAAATAGTATGTTAGCATATTAGCTATATTATAGTAAGATGACTGAATTTGCAACATACCACTTCATTGCAATTGGATTATTCAAGGCCGGGTAATGCAAGCCATTATTTTAATGTTATATGCTTTCTATACTGGTTGAATATTGTGATATTAGATGCTTAAAAGTAGTTAATCTATATACTGTAAAAAGATTATAAAGCTGATGTTATTTTTGACATGTTTTTAATATATGCTTTATGATTAAGTAGTCGAAGACATTTTACAAGGATGCCACAAAGATCTGTGGCCTTTTATTGTAGACCTTTCAGTATCTCATTATTAATGGCATACCCCATGTGATGGTTCATAATCTTTTAATGTATAACAGACAATTTATCTCTGAGATTGACAATATAACCCTTCTGTGGACAACATAATTGAACATTCTGAAATGTGATATCAGAACAGTAGGGAAGGTTTCTCTTTCCTCTGTGAAATTCCCCCCACTCTTCAAAGTATATAGTTCAAAATTTGAATTCCAGTGTTTTATAATATACCTCTTCATTGCTGCTAGATGATCCAAGGATTACTCATGCAAGCCATTATTGTATAGTTGTATGTTTACCATATATTATTGTAAGTGATGATTCAATTTCCTCAATTTAGAGATACATGCACTGATTTAGAGCGGAACTACACTGAGAAATTTTACAAACAAATTGGGAAGGCATTTTATATTTTTCCTGTTGATAAGAACAGGAGCTTCAGTGTATTCCATGCCCCCTTTAGTGTTATGTTTGTTATATTTGCTTGTTTCTATTTCTATGCTGATCGGGGAAATTCTGGAAGTTGAAGTCCACGTATCTTAAAGTTAGAGGTTGAAAAATGCTGATATAGAGAATAATTTGAAGTGGGAATACAAGTATATAGTTCAAATGTGTCCTTTAATATAAAACATGTATTTAAAAGAACACTACATTTTTAGCAAAGTGCATATAAAACTGGAGAAATGAGGGCGATCACTTCTGTATGAGGCTTTCTTTAAAATAAAAACCCAAAACATAACACATGAACGTTACAATAGGATATACTAAATAAATGTATGAAAAACAAGCAGATATAAGAAGATGACAGACAGGGAAAAATGCATATGGAAGCAATGATGGGAAGAATTATTCACAGGAACAAAACTGTAATAGTTGTACATTGATAGAATTAAAATTACAGTACGTTAGTAACAGCAGCATCAAAAACCAAAAACCCAAAAAATAAAATACACTAAACTGCTTGCATGAAGACTAGTCATAATGAGTGACTATTTGAAGTTACAACAGCACTGAAAAAGTGATTTATGACCGTTTTTCAACTTACGACCAACACAGCATCCCCATGTCACTTGATCAAAAATTGTATGTTTGGCAGTTGCGATATATTTATGATGGTCGCAGTGTTCTGGGGTTATGTAATCACTTTTTGCAACCTTCTGACAAACAAAATCAATGGCGAACCTTGATTCACTTAACAACTGTGTTACTAATGTAGGAACTGCAGTGATTCACTTAACAAATGTGGCAAGAAAGGTCATAAAATGAGGCAAAACTCACTTAACAATTGTCTGGGTTAGTAATGGAAATTTTGGGTTGAATTGTGATTGTAAGTTAAGGACTACTTGTGCTCATTGTTTAATTATCATCCACTTTATTAGCTTCAATAACCTTTAAAGATATTTTCCATGAATCAATAACTAAATGGACTGTAACATGGAGCTTTCAGAAGTAACTCTTTTTAGATTTAAAGAGAAGTCAGTTTAACTAACTTCTACTAGATATTTCCTAAAGTAGTATCCTTAGCAAGAGTTCCCAATTCGATGTTCTCCTGAGGTTTTGGCCCTTGAAGTAGCAACAAATGTTCCAGGAACACATCGAGCATGGTCTTTAGCTGTCAATGGATAAGAAAAGACAACTCTTTCGGGAAATTTATAACAATCTATTTTTAGGATTGCAACTGCCTACTGTACATTCTCTCTCTTTTGGTATATTGTAGCTAGTCACCTTATGATTCCTGGGGTGCTTTCAATTTACCAAGGAACTCATATTCATTGTACCATTGCTGAACAGTATTATACTGTAGCCTTCTTTAACATGATCACAGCTGGAAATTGGTCCAAACTAATCTGTTTCGTTAATTTGCTTTTCTTGCTGGACACTCTGAGGAGCTTCTGGAATAACCAGAAACTAACCTAACCAAGTCTATCTAATATAGTCAGTATATTTGAGCAAGTACAGTAATTAAGCTTAAGTGGTGAAGTACATTTTTTAACCAATTGAATAAGCAAGGGTAAAATGTTGTACTTACTTATCATGAAGTTTAGGGCCAGGCAATGAAAAAATCAGAATAGACAAATATTGGATCTGGGATCATAGGATACACTGGGATTGCTCATAATGTGCTTCAATTGTGGTATTAATTGGCCACAAACTTGATCTTATGGCTATTGCAGTTCTTTACTGCATCCACCATAATTACTTTATTAGTTTTTTCTCCTCTGTGTTTTTATAAACTTACTGCCTTTTAATCTTATAGCTGTTCAAAGGCTGATATGTTATCTTGTATCTCTTCTTTTAATTATTCTGCATTTTTGTTATAGTAACACCACCCTAGAATAATTCAAAGTGATGGGCAGATTAAAATATTTTAAAGCAAGGAAGAATGATTTAGAAGTAAGAATAAAGGATAAAGTGAATTAAACTTAGAGGCTTTCAGTGAGTTTCTTAATGAGAAATAATAATTTGCGACCAAATAGTTGTGTTTAACAAAGGTAATCATAGGACACATTTCTCCTTGTTTATTATGTTTTTGGAACATTGTAGAGAAATATATAAATATTCTCAATTAATTTTGAAAAATTCATCTGTGAAGAAATAGTTTAACATTATTTAAAGGAGGGAGGTTTGGCTTTATGTCAGTTGCTTGAAATAAATCAAAGCTGTACTTTAAACTTTTTCCCTTTTCATGTAGGGATGAGCTTATAACTAGGTGTGAAAAAATAGTTTCAGCTTTCAGCACATCAGGAATTACAAAACCCTTCCTTATCCATCTGCCAGAGAATCTGGTCCTAGGAGGTTAAAATCAGGAACACATTTTTTTTAACCCTAGTCCTACCAATTAACAAGTTTTTCCTTAGGGATTATGGTGAAATTAAACAACAATATAGTTTTGTAGAGTAAAGATACATTTATATTGTTTACTAAAATGAATTCAAATTGTGTTTCCTCCAAATACTTCATTGTGAATGAGGAGTAATTTTTTAAAATGCAGTTAGTTCATCCAGTGGGGATGCTTCTGATGAAATCCACTTACCAGTTTTCTTTCTGAGAAGAATAACACTCTAGAATTTTCTCGTCCAGTTCCTCCTGCTCCTGCTCCTGCTCCTGCTCCTGCTCCTGCTCCGCCTCCCGTAGTTCTGAGTTGGATGGGTTCTGCTTGGACTTTGAAATATATGGGGAAGCAAATTGAACTAAATGAACAGTTGTGATGTGTAAATTTGTTAACTCATCATTGTAAGCCCTTTGGTAGTTGAAATGAGTCGTTCGTCATGACCTTTTAATGTTTGCTCCTATATCAACTGAGAATTAAACTCTGTTTTCTGTCTTTCCCTAAAAAAAATAAAAAAAATAAATTTAAAACAAATTCAGTTGTGGGAAAACGGATTTCAAAGATATAACTGGCAAGTATGAATGGTCTATCCTGAGTGAAGGATGTGCGAAACTCAAATGGGTGAGAATTTTAAATTAGGTTCTTTGTGGACATTCGCCAACATTTTTAAATTTCATTATAAATTATTTCATTAAAAAACCTTTTCTCTTCCGCCTCCTTTTCCTTCTTTAGAAAATTACTCATTAATATGAAATGAAATGTAATTCTACTTATTCTTTTATTTGGTTGCCGGCTGTCTGTCACAGATTAGATACTGCTAAATGGACGGGCAGTATTATTCAATTATGAAGGGCTAGAAATCTCCATTCCCCTCCTTCCCAATTTTCTTTGCTTTTAAAAAATGCATTAGATATGTTAATTTTTTAAAAAATGTGATGCCAGGGCAGGAAATCATGTCAATAGTTGTCCTATTTGACCTTGCCCCTCCTCCAAAAGAAATCACAACAAAACAACTGGTAATGTATTTAGAAGAACCTGTAAACAAGAAGTTTTTAAGCTACATGTTTCTCATCTGAGATATAAAGTACAATTTTGCAGGATAGTACATATCCCTAAATTGAACTATCCTGCTTTCCTTATTATTTCAAGAAAGCAATTCTACAGGAAAACAGCAAGCCATATTCATCTTCTATGGATCCATGGAAGGATTTGAATTAAAAATCCAAGCACAAGTTCAATATTAGAGCATTATCAATAAGAATACCATAAAATCAGTTTTCCTAAATCTGGCTTCTAATAGACCTGTATTTTTATTTCTTTGCTTATTTGGGATTTTTATTGCATTGCTTTGTAACTAATCTAATGTGTTCTCATAGTGGCTTACAAAAGTAGTGATTATGATTGTAAGAAACCATAGGATTAATCACAAAGCCAAACATTAAACATTTTTAAAACCATGATATATTTTAAAAAAAATTGCCCCAACATTTCAGCTCTAGATTGGAGATATATGATTGCAAATTTAACTTTATGATTATGTAAGTATAAAAATCTTGTAGGTCTTTTAATCCTATCTTGTAGGTCTTCCCAATCATAATCTCCACTGTTTATTGTACAACATAATAGGAGAGGTACGAAGATCCTACCTGAGTGAGACATCTAAATTGATACACAGAATAGAGAGAAATATAATGTTGGATGGTAGTCTGCCATTTAGACTTCCACATACATGGATGTTTAGCCATGGCCTTCAATTGTTTTTGAAGGATGCTGTTCCTTTGCCAATCTTGAAATTAAATGTCAACAATTGAACAAAAGGTTTTCAGCTATTCTTCACCGTCTACTGGATATTTTACCTCAGGGCAACTCATTTCAGAGAGAATCGGCAGCCAGGAGTTAGAATGTGGCCTTGTGTGAAGAGCATAAACAAACCTTTTCATTTCAGGACATTCCAATGATTTTTGTTTTAATTTGTGTGAATAAAATTAATTTCAAAGAGGGCCACAAGTATTGAATGACATACCTTTACTCTACAAGATGGGGGGGAAATGCTTGTTAGGCGAAACAACAGCATTAAGTATTTATTTTGTAATCAAAACAAGAGAAGTTTAAACTTCAGAAAGAACCTTTTGCACTTTATTCCCACAACACTAATATTTTGTAATCCATGATTCGATAACTATTATAAGACTCTTTTGAATTGTACCATATTTAATTGACTGAGCTGTGAATATCTTTCTCTTTATAGTGGGGGACAAGTGAGAGTTGTAACCAATCACCAAAAGCCAGAAGCAAAGGAAGATTGGTACAATTACAATAATCACTTCCTTAAATTTTAAAAACATTGTAGGCCCCTTGTGTGCATGCACTCTAGATTTTTATTAATATTTGGCCACATTTCAACATACATCATGTCTCCCTTATTGCTCTTAATAATTAATGGATGAGACCAGAAGTCCATTGCATATGTCATCTCAAAGAATGGCCAGATAGATGTTTGAGGAGAAGGTTTTAAGTAAGAACTAGGACAGCTACAGGTAACTGTGCACTTGATTTGTATTGTTCTCTGTGTCTGTGAGTGTCTTCAAAATATGTTAAACATGCTGCAATAGCTTAAAAGCAGAATGTATAGTTCATGGCAATGTGGGTGGCAGCACCTGCCTAGTCTTCTTTGAACTCATAAGCTAATCAGGGTAAGTTCTGCATAATATTCGTAAGAGAGATCTTCAGGAGTGCCAGGCCAGTGGTTATACTGGGAAGTTGAAATGACATCCTGAAAGAAGGGAATGGCAGAAAAACTACTTATTTCCATAAAGTCATCAACCATAATATCCACGGTTTATTGTACAGTCTCATTAGCCAAAGGTATAGGGGATGTCTGCCTGTTTATCAGACTGAGACATCTGTATAAATGCATAGAATGGAGAAAAATAAGTAAATAGAATTGGAAGTTGGAACAAGATAACAATAAATGTTATCTTTAGATATATATGTAGTATAAATGGACCTTGGAGGCTATACTGAAATATTCTCCTCCTTAAAACACTTCCACATTCAAGACAATGAAGATGTTTGTCCACACTGTATTGCTTTCAATGAATAATCACATCTACCAATATGTGGTGGAATGTAGTCTGGATTCCCAGGAAAGAGGAGCTGCTTCCCAGAGGGCAAAGAGTTTGGAAAGTTTCATAGGCAGAAAGAGGGTTAAAATGGCTCTTCCATAACTATTCTCAGAGCATATCTGTAACTATACAAATAGTTGCTTTAAGCTGGCAAGATTCTGTCTATAGGTGAAGAACAATAAAGAAAACTACAATTAAATTAATGTGTTGTTGTTCTTGGGGCCTTATACAATAAAGCCAATTGCAAATCAACAAGTCTGGAATTGCCAAATCATACTTTTTTAAAAAAATCTTGCCACATGCTGATTGATAGAATTACCACAGAAATAAGACCCTTCCCTGAAAAATGTCAAGTGTTTCTATAAAATGATTGTTGTGGAGTTTATGATTGTTTAATGCAGCTTCATAATTGTGGAAGGTAAACCCCACAATAGGATGATCTGGTGCCATTGCTGATTTTATTTTCACATGCTTTCCTTCAATCTGATTATTTTTCATATTTCAAAGAAAACTGACAGATTCTTACTGATTTCACATGTTAGTGTCATCAAATATATATTTTTTCTTTGAGAGCATTCATTAAAATTCAGGAAGATGATGCAAGCTGGCATGCAGCAGGTTTCACTGAGCCATATGATAATGTGTTGTTGACTGAGCACATTGTTTTCCCCATATTATATTTGAATGTGGCCTGGATTTTAATGGCATCTGTTGGGTCCAGAGTCTCAGATTAGTTAATTTATAAAAGCATGCAGATATGCATACACAATAACATGCAAATGATCACTCCTCAGCATATTGAGAACCAGTTTGGTCTAATGATTAAGGCACCAGGCTAGAAACATGGAGATTGTGAATTCTAGTACCCCCTTAGACGTGAAAGCTGGCTGGGTGACTTTGGGCCAGTCATCCTGTTTCAGACCAACTCATCTCACAGGATTGCTATTGTGGGGAAAATAGGAGGAGGATTATATATTATTATATATAATATAACACATATTATATATAATATATTATATATAATATAACACATATTATATGTGTTCAGCCATCTTGACTTATTTATAAAAATAATAAAGGTGGGATATAAATAAACAAATAAAATAAACAAATATGCTGAGCATAAGGAGGAAATAAAAAGAGTCTATTGAATTTTCCAGTTTCTCATTAATTTTCAAAAGTTAGATGCAAAAGGTGGGTTAAAAGATATTTAGAAAGGCAATTAAATTAGAATATATTTGAATCCTAGTGGGAGGGATTTGCCTTATGTAATTGCAGACCAATGCTGAGTATATTTCAATGATATCAAATGGCTTGTGTCCATATTGCTACAGGGTATTTCACATTAGACAATGAAACACACTTCTCTCTCTTTGTTTTTTATGTTAGACAGCAACAATAATTTTGTCAATGTGCTTGGCTCCATTATAGCTGAATACTTTTCTTCCCTTTATTTCCATGTGTCAATCCTGATAATCAGTAATCCCTGGTACCAACTCTGGTAATCAGTAGAGTGACAGATGCTGCGGTGAGATCACCCTTATTTTATTTTTAGTAGCCTCATTGTTGCCTACTTACATCCATAAGAACTCCTCTTAATCTTTGCCCATAGCAGTGCTTCTGAGAATCCATGTCAAGTCATTGGACTTTTCCTGATCTGCCAATTGATTCCCATTGGACTTCTACCTATCTTTCCTATGGGTTTTTCTCTACCTTCTCCAACTTGAAGCATACAGCTAGGGTTTTCCTTTTGGCTTTAGCTGGTACAGCTTCCAACTTTACAGATAAAAGGGAAAAAAAGACTTTATGGTTCTCTTGATTAAAAAGAAAACAACTGTCAGTCTAGCCAGCTTCAAACTGCAAATGCAACTCTCCCACAATCTTATGGCTATGCTTATACCATCTAAAGCGGGGGTGTCAAACTCGATTTCATTGAGGGTCTCATCAGGATTGATCTCGGTGTGTGTGTGTGACTGGGGTGGGTGTGGCCAGGGTGGGCATGGCCAGCTTGACATCACTCATGTCAAGGGGCACCTGTGGTGGCCTGGGCGGGACTGGGGGGATCCTCCTGCAGCCCTCTGCCAGCGGTCCTCCCGAGCACCGTTTTCCCTGGCAGAGGCACTGCGGGCCGGTCCTTCGCTATTTCTGGGGTGGCCCTGCAGGCCAGATCTAAACATCCCATGGACTGCATGTGACCCATGGGCCTTGAGTTTGACACCCCTGATCTAAAGCTAGGCTGTAAACTCCTGTGTTCTGCCACACAGCAACATCAGCACAAGCAGGTGGAGGTATGTCAAAACCAGAGGGAAGGGAGGGAGTGTGAGGTGTTTCTTTTCATGCTGACCTTTCCTCAAGATGCACAGCTTCAAATCCCAGTTTATTTCAGTCAATTTCACTCTTAAATCCTAGTACTAAAGGCTAGGATTAAAGAGGCTTTCTCCAGCCTGATGCTCTGCAGATGTAGGGAATTACGTGAGTTAAAAAGCAGTGGTTTGAGGAATTTTGGATTACTGTGATCAATTAAGATAAGAAGTTACTGAAAAAAATTGGTGGCTCCCTACCTCTGTACTGTTTTTTCTGATACTGTGTATTAAAGCAAAAAGTATGATGGATATCATCAAACTCTTTGTTTCTCCCCCCTGCTTTTTCATTGGAAGTTGCTTGCAGGTGGAAAGAAACTCAGAGCAGATAAAAATGTGCTGCTCCAGTTTTAAATTTCCAGCCCTAGCCAGTTGCAACCTGAAAGCTAAAGTCTGATAGAAACCTTTATATACCTGGTTTTTAAATGGAATATTGTTAAGAATTTTTCAGATTGATTAGTCATCACATCAGTGTTACAACTGAAATGCAATATGTAGCAATAGTAAAAAGACTGCCATCAATTAAAAAAAATACTATGAGGTAATTCTTTAAAGCATTCCCATAGTTTTCATCTATTCCTTCCTATCTAGTTTTTAATACTAGTATATATAAGATATACAAAAGAACTCCTTCTCAACATAAACATTGTCTATTGAGTTGGTTTAGCATACAGATTCTCTAATCATAAGTTTGGGAGTTATATCCAGAATCCATTTCAGTAGATCAAAATTATATCTATGTCTTTCAGTGATACATGGAGACAATGGATTAGAGAAAGTAACAAGGAGCATAAAGAATGCTTGAGAAACCCAACAAAGAATGTTGTTCATTTTTCTGTAACTTATTTTCTTTGTAACATTGATTATTCCAATTTTTAGGGTTGGAAGTAATCAATCAAAAGTGTCCACTTATATAGCATCTTCAGCGGGAACTTTATCAAGATTTAATACAATGGAAACAATTAAGGAAGAGAAGGAAACTGAAAACAAAATAGAGAAGAAAAGAGCATAATACAATTTCAGTTATGTATACTTATGATTAATTACCAGGGATAGGAAGAAAAGTTTTCTTAGTATATGATGAGTTTGAAGGAAAGACTTGATGGAAATCAGTAAGGTAAAGCTGGGTGGTATTTCCAAGAATAAGGAGCAACAAAGGAAAACATTTTTGAATAGTACAGCATTCTTAGGAAAGTGAAAGAGTGTCATTAACAAGTTTGGGATTGTTCAGAGCTGTATCCTGATACTTTATTGGGAGCATATATGAAAACTCAGCAGAATTCCTTGTCATGTCATACAAGCTTGTCACATCTCAAAAACGCCAACTGTATGGGATATTCAGAAATCTCAACTGATATCTTCCAAGTCTTTTCTGCTTGGTGCTTGGTAAATTATGTTTGTGCATTGCCTTTCCACCCTGGTATAGGATACATATGGGAAGAGGGCTACATTTCACAATGTCTTTTAGTCAGTTAAGATTCTCAATAGAAAGGAAGGATCCAGCTTCTGCCAAGGCCACACACCTTGAATACTATAATGGAAGCTAAACCAAAAATAGGGAGATCAACAAATAATTATGTGGAATTAGGATTAAACCTAAATCTGATTTTATTTAAATCAGTGTTTCCTTAATTTAATTAATTATAATTATTTAATAAATGTTCTAAGAATTACAACATGGCAAAGATGTTTGGATTCTGTAGCTGCATCCAAGATGTTCCAGGGCTGCAGGGAAAAATGGGGCATTTTCTCCATGCTGCCTTTCTACACATCTCCCAAGGCTCTCCAGAAGATGTCGTTCATTTGGATATGTATTCCACTTATGTAATCCTGTTCCAATATTTATAGACTCTAAAAATATTGGCTTACATATATGCATATGATACTTGAGGAACCACATATCTCCCATATCTGCCTGGCTGATGTGATCATGAGAGAAGGAGCCCCCCATAATCTGAAAATCCGTTATTGATCTTACAATAAGTAACTTTGTTAAATACCTGTAGAAGAAAAATCAATGTTATAAATATAAAAAGAAAAAAATGTTATGTATTTTGTTTGAAAGAATGGAGCTGTCTAATTACTTATCACACAGTACAGTTTTCATGCTTCAGCAATTTTATCTGTACAAATTCCTATAACTATTTATGTATGCAAATATACACTATTAAATAAAATAATTTTGCTAGGTGACTTGTAGTTCTAAAATCAAGTTAACCTTTGAATCACCTTTTCATAGGCTCATGCATAACAAACTGTTTTAACAACGCAGCAAGTTTAAATACATAACTACTGTTCTAATTACTGAACAGGTTTTTGCCAATGTGGCTCAGACTCTTAGGCATTTCAGAAAAAAACAAAGCAAGTATATCTGATCATACTCCTTTTTCATTTGCTTTTTTGAGTACACTATAGTCTTTTGTAAGTTTTCAAGGCAATCATCACTGCGTAATGTTTATATTGCAATGAAGATGTTAGTTTTTGTCTGAGGATTGTTATAATTATTTTAATGAGCCACTTCCTTTGACTGATATGTTAGAACAAGTCTATGTATGTTTGTGTGCATGTGCACACATGCACATGTACCCATAAACATTGATAAGGTGTTTTTCCATTAAAGAATTGGGGGGGGGGAGAGAATATTTGAGATTTTTCCCATTTGCTTTTTCATACAAAATTTATCAACCAGTCTCCAAGGACTAGACCTTGCCAGTTAAATAACAACCCCAACTAGCCTCACTATCATACAAATGTACTCAAATGTACAGATTTTTTTTCCAGTGACTGCTGCTTTCTTATTGCCTCTTGAATTTGAAGCTCGGGTGATTAATAACTGATTCTTTAAGCACAGACTGATAATCAGTCTAGTGAATTATATTTAGCTTGATGAGCCTTTAACACGTCAAAAATCAGTTCATGGTGTGGAAGGTTTTTATTAAGTCTTCAAGTTTCTTGAGTTATAAATCCATCATTTTTATTTTAAGGAGGAGAATTTGACTTCCTGATCCTTTCAACTTCCAGACTTTGCATTCACAGCATTAATATCCACACTGTTAATGTATAGTTACTGAGTTGTATTCAGTTATAATTTGTTTCTTTCAACACGCAAGAGAAAATTAAGTAGATTCCTCCCCTTTCCTGTGACAAACATTTGCAATAACTTGTTGGAAATCAGTTATATTTGACTATTTTAGAAGGCAACTGGGCTCATTCATCACTGCAGTCATATTATTGCTGAGAACATTTTCTCAAGACTATGCGGAGCGCAGTGGTCTGATTCTTAATTCTTCTCAGTTTTATGATTTCCACATCTGAACCTTTGTCACAATTTCCACATTTGCAAGAAATAAAAATCAATGCAGATAGGTCTTAGATTTATTAATTCACAAACAATAACAAAGCAAAGCATACATAATGTGGTGTGAAAGCTGCAGGGTTCTAAAAAATACATATTAACATCTGCTGATCAATCTTATTGCTTCATTAAACAGACTTAGATTTGCTCTGGGCTACTTGCAGTTTAACTGTCTAGCTTTTTTTCATCTGAATAGAAGTGCCTGACTATTTTATGAATTTCAGTTCTTATGCAAGCAAGAATAATGAAAGATCTATCTATCTGTCTCTCCATCTTCCTCCCTCCCTCCCTCCCTCTCTCTCTCTG
>JANHFL010006652.1:34142-58324 GCA_032468155.1 Oxyrhabdium leporinum | reverse complement strand
GAAAGAAAGAAAGAAAGAAAGAAAGAAAGAAAGAAAGAAAGAAAGAAAGAAAGAAAGAAAGAAAGAAAGAAGAGAGAAAAAAGAAAGAAAAGAAAAGAAAAGAAAAGAAAAGAAAAGAAAAGAAAAGAAAAAAAAGCCAGTTGGTGTTCTGGGGGATCTGGTTTAGTACCGAGGGACATAATGTGGGGTTATCAGAGACATTAGCAAAAGAAAATATTTGATAAACAGGTCTGACTTTGTCCCTGGTACCGCCAAAAATAATTAGGATGAAATATAGTGTTCGGTTTAGACACTAGATGAGTCCCAGTTCAAGCCTTCATTCAGCAAGAAGCATTAGGCACAAAAAACACAGTGTACCTGAATCAGTGGTCTTATTCATTCACAGGGAATGGACCATTGGCCGATGCCCAAGAAGCAGAAATTCCAACTCACTGTATTACCATAAGAGTCCTTTTTATCTTGCGGTAGAAAGAATACATATTCAGATGTACTTATGGCGCGCCCTTTGTCTGTTATCCTATTGAAGGGAACACTATTTAATGGGGATCCCGATTCTCAATCATTTTTCTAGCCTTTGAAGACTGCATTTTGTTCTTTTTGAGTGGTTAGCTTGCACCTACACCATATTGTGATTCATGAACTTTTCATATGTTTATTACTTTTTCCTCTTGTATTACTGAATGAAAAATTCCCAGCTGATCTCATAGGTCACATATATGAAATATGGGTGGGCTAGTAAGGTAGCGGCAGTGACTCCCACTGAGTGACTTGCTCCAAATGCAGATTTAATAAATTTCCAGAAATACTATGGGAAGTGGCTTTTGCTCCAGTGAAGGTAAGAACAAATCAAAATAAGCCCTAAGTAGGAGTAGAAAGTACAAAACATCAACTTCTGCCTTTCAAGTTGGAGTTGGAGTTAACCTACAGCTGGCTGCTTCCCAAAGAACAAATAGTACTCTGTTTAGACTAGTTGGAAGCAGATTAATATTAAAAGTTCCTAGAGGCAGTCCCTGCTTGATCTTCTGATAAATTCCTCTGAACAAGAAGTGTAACATGTACAAAAAGTTAATTTAGATTTTTCAAAAGAAAATAAAGAAAAAAGGTAAGCAAAATAGATGTCATACTAGAGATGTGCAAACCAGTAAAAATGGTTTATTTTACTATTCACATTACCAAAACTGTAGTTTGGATCATTAAAATCAGGTTAAAATTTTATAACAGTTTAAACTTTTATGTTTTTTTAACATGCATGTGTTTTTAATTACTTCCTTATTTATGTTGATTTAAATTTAATTTCCCACAAGAAAGCTTTTTCTACACTTTATTTTTAGCTGTTTTTTGAAAGAAACATTTTGAATGCATTTTTCTTGGATAAACTGGAAAGGGACATGTGGATTTTTGAATGGCAGGGAACAAATGGAAGATATAGTATACTGGAGATATAGTATCTATGGACAATGTGCCGAAATGAACTCTGTCTTCTAATGATTTCACATTGCCCAAGGAAAGCATGCCTGGAACCAAACTGACAATCCAAACCAGTAACTAGAATTAAAATTCTATGTAATTTGGTTTTGAAGCAATGAATGCTGTTTTGAACATCTAAAACATATTAAGGAAGAAATTCTGAGGCAGAGCCTCAAAATTGGAAGGAGTTATTTAGGCCACTAAATCCAGCTCCCTGCAAGAATCCAAATTAAAGTATCTGTAACGACAGCTATCCAAACTCTGCCTGAATACATTCAGTGAAGGATACCCTGCCTCCTGTCTTGGTAATTGGTTCCAATGTTTAACTGGTCATACACTTCAGATTTCCTCCCCGCAATATTTAATTAAAATCTTCCTTCTTGGAACTTAAATCCATTGTTCTATATTTCTCTGGGATGATAAAGAACAGGTCCAAATAATTTCCTCTGGCATATCTCAGAGAGAAGACCAATACACATCTGTACCAAAATGAAATACAGATAATTTGAGCTTAGAAATTTAGGAAGTCTGCCTTGATTTATATAAGTATTTCCTCCCCTCCCTCCCTTGTAATAGTTTGGCTGCCAATTTACCAGCTCTATTGTAGGACACGCTCATGCAGTTCCTAAGGTGTCACACCAGATATGAGCAGCTCTTCCCACAGCTTCATCCAAGGCCCCCTCCTTTCTCCAGAGCCGCCTTGCAAATAGGAGCCACAACCTCGATGGTTCAGAGCCAGCAAGAATCTGACTGTCTGCACAGAGCACCAACTTGTCTCTTCACTGAAGTGGAACCTATTTATCTACTTGCATAGAACATACTTTCCACTGGATCAAACACACCATCTCCAACGTCATGAAGCCACTGAGCCAGTGCCTCTCCTATCTGAATGAATAGTTTGTTAGTTTCTATATTTATTGTTTTTTTAAAAAATCTAATGAAGTAATAATAAAAAATATGTATGAGTATTCCTAATATTTTTCAATAATTTTACTAAGGTTTATATTAAACAGATAAAGCATATACAAAAACTTACTACAGAAGTACATTTAAAAAAGGAAAAAATATTTAGAAAATGAAGAAACTCCCTCAAAAGAATAGGAAAAAATAAAATATAGGAAAAAGAAACTTCCATCTTCATCATTACCAAGTATATTCAACATTAACAACTTATCACTGTCTCTTAAAATACAACCAGATATATCTTAATTCCATACCTCACTCTATTTTCCATAAATTCACCTCTAAATCCCCACCTCATTGTAGTCAGCAAAAGTCCAGTATAAATTAACTAAAATACTAAAAAAAGTCTAAATGATTAGTAACATTTATTAACTAATTTATGATTAACATTAACATCAATTAACATTTAAATATTGCAAAAATTAAAAATTATTAAACATTACCATAAGCTCTTATTTATTATCAAAAGTACTAATATAGATATTACAATCAATCTATTATGTCCAATTAAACAGTTTCAAAACAAAAACTAATTAGTCAAATTAACCATTAAATATCACTGGAGACAATGACCATTATTATACTAACCCCTCATTTACATATCAAAAATAATAAAATAGATAACGCTGGCTGTACCATTATGCCCAGCCTTTCAAAATAGCCATTGAGGAACACCAGAAATAGCAACTATAGTCAAATACCAAATTTACAATTTCACCTTTACATCCCAGTTACAACATCTACTTCCTTCTGCTATCTTTGTCTTTTCTCTCAAAGTCCTTGCCATGTTTATCAAAGTCCATTTGTAATTTTTAAAAAAGGTTTAAAAACATTTTATTAGATTATAGAATAAAATACAAAAACAAATAGTAGGACACAGTGGGGAGGAGAAGGGAAAGGAAAAGTGTTGACTTCCGACTCCCTCTGTTGCAGTAGAATAAAGCATTAACATTGAATCTGAACTTTCTACTTTTCCATAATAATATAAACTAGCCATTTCTGTAAGAACAAAACAATCTAATCAGTTAAATCAAAAATCAAAGTTTCATTTTTTTCCACCTCAAGCACAAAGTTCAGAAGCAGTCTCCATGTAGCAACAAAAGTACTTATAGTCTTTTTAAAAAAAATCAAAATGTTCAATTTAGCCATCTCTGCCAACTCCATCAGCTTCTGTAGCCATTCGTCCATGGTGGGAATCGAAATGTCCTTTGTACGTACAGTAGTCTTGGTGCCATCAACATATATATAAAATCAAAGTTCCAAATTTTCCCCCCAAGTTTTTTTCCATTAAACCCAAAAGAAAAGTTTCTGGTTTCATCTTTATCCTTGTTTTAAGGATTTTATGTATTGAAATATGAATCTTACCCCAAAATTTCTTTGCTTTATTACATGTCCACCATAAATGATAAAAGGTCCCTTCTTTACTTTTAGATTTCCAACATTCATATGAAATAACTTTATACATTCTAGATAATTTATCCAGTGTTAAATACCAGCAATATATCATCTTATAAAATTTTTCTTTTAAATTATAGTTTAGTGTGAATTTTAAACCTTTGATCCACATATTTTCCCATAGTTCAAGCATATCCACACTTCCTTGCCCGCTGAACCATATGTTTTACATGTTCACTTTCCAAATTCAGTTTCAGTAATGTTTTATAAACCTTAGCAATAATATGTTCATCACTACCACAGAGTAAGATTTCCAATTCCTTTTTAACAAAATCAAACCCATGACTCTTTTTACCTAGTTTAAGTCTTTCTTTCAGTTGTTGATATGTAAACCAATGGCAAATGTAACCTTCTAATTCTAGCTCTTCCCTCGACTTTAGGATCGGATCACCAGAGTTGAAAGATATTGTTTTACCCTAAGTCCACCAGTCTAGCTTCGCTACCATGTCTTTTCTAAAAAAAGCTTCCTGGGGAGACACCCAAAGAGGCAACTTTGTAGAAAACCTTGTTTTATATTTATTCAACACTCTTAGTATGGTATGTCTAGAAAAGTGATTATTAAGATCAACATTAACTTTAACTTTGTCATACCCTAGTTAATCGTGCCATGGCCCTCTAAATCAAGTAGCTGCTTGTTCTGGAGGTTCACCCACTCTTTTAACCAGGGCAGACAGCATGCATTAAAATACAATTTCAAATCTGGTAACCCACCCCCCCCCAAGTCCATTTGTAATTTCAATGCAGACTCTCCAGTAAATCTCTTATATTTCAATTTAAATAAGATATCAGAAGAATGATGTGGATTATTAATTTGTGTATCTCTGCTTTGAATGATGTGTAGAGACAATAAAAAATAAATACAGGAGATAATAAAAAAGCTAAGGAAACAAAAAACAGAGTTTCCATTGGTTTAATGGGCTATCAAGTGAATTTGATTAATAAATAAGTAAATAAAAAGACCAGAACATATCCTCTCCAGAAATCAATACGATAAGTAGAAATTACATCAGAATCAAGCAGAGATCAATACCTAAATAAACGGAAAACCAACCTCCACCAACAATGGCAGTATAAACTACTGTATATAATAGGGAGCAATCCAATATCCATTAGTACTGATGCAGTTATCTAGCTTAGTAACAAATTATCTGCAAACAACCAAACTTGGAGAGCACCAACAAGTCCATCTGACACACACACACACACACACACACACACACACACACACACACACACACTATCTTTCATTGGATTGTTATTGCCAATTACATATGCTGGACGCAAAGCAATCTTATCAAGAAAATATTTCTAGTTAAGGTATCAATGTGCATATCTATTCTAAATAAATGTACATTACTCATAAGTTTGATTATTAGAACAATTATCAATATCCTGCTTTATAAGATATAAGTGCTATCATGGGGACTTCCAAGCAATTCCTGCAGTAATTTATAAAAATTAGATTATTTGAACTTTTTCCTTCAATCCCTTATAGATGCATACATATTGTTCCCTTTCTACTATGGTTTTTGTAGATTCTTTCTTGAAGAAATCAAACTCATTCTTTCCAATTGTTTATTAGAAAACTCACCTTGGTTCTTTTATATCAATATAATACTAGATTTCATGGTAATGGCTCTATTTTGCTGTGTAGAAACAATACAGTGTATCTAATTTTTCTACCAGGGCAACAGAGTTCAAGTGATTTTCTTCTAATTTAAAGGCTTCTTTTTAATAGATTGAGGAACTTTCAGTAGTACCCTAATATTAGCCACTATTATCACTTGTCCTCCTAATGTAGTTATAATTTATTTTGAAAGACTATTCCCGGGATGTTATATCAAGAGTCTTCATTGGTTTATTCTTGTTTCTAGTTGATTCGTTTCAAAATATAATTTTATTCTCGTTTCTAAGGTCAGATTTGCTTTCCTTGTAAGAATATCCCTACTGCATTTTACCATGTTATTTTATTTATATCAGTCTTTAAGTCAATCATAAGTTCTTCTGTGTCAGACATCACTGCAATATCTAAGCATTTGGCCAGAGTGTTTATGTTTACATCTAGCTTTCATTTATTATGATAAATTCTTTCAGCTTTGCTTTCTCACCTTTACTTGACACTGATTTTCTCTTCTGCTCAGCTCACACGGAGCATGGAGGGAATTAAGTACTCATAGAGCCAAGTGTTATCTGTCACTGGCTGATTGACAGAAAGCACACTGCCTGAAAGCACCGAGACACTATGATTTGCAGAGTAAAGTACAACCTCTGAACTTGTTATGCCCTTCTTGACTGCATATACATTTATGGTGTGACTGTTGATTTGGGATTAGCTCAGAAACACTATCTTCCTCATTTCCTCTTTCCAGGTTATCATACTACTAAGACAAATACTTGGTTTTCCAACATCTAAAAGTCTGTTTCTCAAATTTCCCATATTTATGAAAAGAACATTTTCCACTTATTTGAGGAATTATTATGACTCTAACCTTTCTTTTATTCTTCAAGAATCATTGTGGTACATCATGTAATGTGGTATACTACAGTGACTATGTTTCAAGTAACTGAAGATCAAATTTCTGTGTACCCATGATGCTCACAGGTTGATGTTGGCTTAGCTGCTTTTTCTCATACCAATATTTCACGCAAGACTGTTGTGACAGCAAGTTAGAAGGGAAGTTCTACAAGGATTTCTTGACATCTTTGTAAGAAAAATAGCATCCAAAGAACAGACTGTGGAATGCTTCAACAAGACTGCTTTCTTTCTATTGGTCTTTGAAGGTACATTACCCACATGTTCTTTGTATTTCTTAAATAGACCCAGTATTCCAGGACACTTCCCCAAGTGCTTCTCTACTACCTCATAGTGGAGTGAGGGGATTCCAGACAGAATAAGCAAAAAATTTTGTGTATGCCCTGAATACATAATTGCATCAGCCCCATTAAAGGATGCAGATATCCAGGAAGCAATTATATAGGAGGATACTGGAGGTGGATAACAACTTTAGTGATAATTACAAATGCAGCATTTCATATTGCATGGGACAAGGCAATTATAAAACACTTCTGCATTTTACCAAGAAAACCTTATAGATAAGACAATATAAAGTGATAAAAGTGAAATATAAAGTGAGGATGACCTCATGTGGTTGGTGGGCATTCAATGTGCTATTGAGGAAATGCTGAGGATATTTTGGAGTACTAATGGTGTTTATGACATGGCTAGATTGAAGTCCTCCAATCAATGAAGTTGCCATGCAGGAAAAGAAAATCTGAAGCTGCAAAGACAGAATTATAGTAGGAATGTAAGAAATATTTTATTTAGCTGTATTTTATCCTATCTTTACTATTTTTATAAACATTTCAAAGTGGTGAACATACCTAATGCTCCTTCCACCTCCAATTCTTCCCACAACTATCCTGTAAGTTGGTTGGGTTGAGAGTGTGATTGGCCTAAGCTCACTGCAGTGAAAAATGAAATTTATCAACTAGACAAACTTCTTAGACTTTAGTGAAATTGATTGGAATTAGAAATTGAAACAGATTGGACTGGAATTAGGAATGTTCAGCCCAAAGATTATGCTGTTTACAACTCAAGATACCAAAACAAAGAAAGAACAGTCTTGCTTTCATAATCAGGAAGGATTTATTAAAAACAAGTACATAACTACAATGAAATATATGAGACCTTGGATGACTTTTTAATATTATGATTGCCCATGTTTGTGCTCCAACCACTAATGCAGATGAGGGATTGATAAATTTCATGTTTAATTTGAAATGGAAAGAATGTACAAGCAAGATGGTTAAAGACTGAAATGCCAAAGTTAGAAATATTAAAGAGGAAAATGTGGTTGGACTAGATGGCTTAAGAAATCAAAATAAAGAAGATTGGTTTACCTTAGAAATTGGCTTGTCAACTTATATCAATCCAATAATCTTTTCATTGCTAACAACCAAAATTACACCTATATATACTGTAAATAGATTCATTCATTCAATTTATATAGAGCTGCCCATCTCATTTGGGCAGTTCAGAGTTAAAAGAGCAAAAACCAATATAGATAAGTAGACAAAACTATATCTAACCTATATAGATAAGTGGACAAAACCAATGACAACAAAACATTAAAAACAAGTTAAAACAATTTAAAATTTAAAAAAAATGTGGGAAAGTTCCAACCAGTAATTTACAATTCGGCCATCTTCCAGGTTCCATAACTTAATGGAATCCCCAGACCTAATAGCAAAGCAATGTCTTCAGTGTTTTCCAAAAAAGGTTGGGGGGAGGAGGAGGATGTTCCAGAAGGTAGGCACCACAGCAAAAATGATTTTCCTTCTGGAAAAGCTCAGTTATAATAGCAAAGATTTGGCAATCATAAACACCCAACTTCTAAGTATATATTAAAATTAAGAAAGTCAGCTAGTTTCCATGATGTAATCTTGATCATATACCCATCATTTTCATGGAGAACAAGAATTGTTTTAAAGTCCTGTATTTGATAAGGAACCAGAAGAACTGTGGAATGAAATCGAGTAAGTTGCTAAGGATAACTGGAAAAAGAGAATGTCAAAGACCAAGAAACAGAAGAAAGCACACAGGATGTTAGAACAAACCATCGGAATTGCCAAAATGACAAAAGTAGCCAAAACCAAAAAGAAAAAGATATCATGAAAGAACTTGGACAGATAGGAACTGATTCCAAGAAGATCAAACCAGGAAGGAAATAGTATATTGAAATATTGTGCAGTAGAGATGTTAACATCCAAGATACCTTAGAAGATATTCCTTACTTAAAAGAACTTCTAGAAATTTACTTTAGATCACTAAGTTGGAAGGTTACAGGAACTGAGGGAACCTGGGAAGACATGGCTATGGTGGCTCACACTATCATCACTGTGTGCATAAACTACTGTAGCATGATCTATACAGTGCTGACTTTAAAAACCACCCAGGCTTCAACTGATGCAAAATGCAAAGGCCAAGTGGCACCTTGCCATTGCAACTATTACACCCATTTTAGGAGCCTCCACTGACTTCCTATTAGTTTCCCAGTGCAATTTAAAGTCTAGGTTTTCACTGGAATTGAATCATGCTAGGAAAAGCAACTGGTTGTCCCCTCATTTTTGAGAAGTCAGGGTGGGGTAAAGGAAGAAAACAAGATCCAGAGATTTTTCCATTTTCAACTTAGTCCTCTGGAATGGCCTCTAATGAGAAATGAGCTTGGACCCAACTCTGGCCACTTTATGGAAGCTTCTTAAAACAGAGCTTTTGCAGAGGATGTTTATAGGCTGATCTTGCATGCCCTTTCAAGTTTAGATTTATGTGTTAAATCTATTTTAAATCTTAAATCTTAAATTTATTGCAATTAATAATCTCTTAAACTGGAAGTGTTGTGTATGCTGCTAATGCCTTTCCAGTTAAAACATGGAACTAATCTAACCACCTACTCTTTTGGCCACTTACAAGGCAACACATTTACATATTGTAAAGAAGGATTCAATATGATCCTCCTCTGTTAATTTAGAAAAAACTTTAAATCCTTAGGTTCTCCTTTGGAGTAAGCAGTAAGGGAGGAGAGGGGGAGTGATTGGAGGAGTTTAAGTTCCTTGATGGCAATTAACTCCCTAAATTTTTCCCCTCTGGCCTTTCCAGCTAGCCTTTTCTGACTAATCCCCAATCCCAGTCTCTTTCCAATAGTTTTTTCTTCCTCCCTCCTGAGTAGTTAAGCATTTCCTCCTCGAGTAATTGTTTCCTTACTTTTTGCTCCTGCCTAAGCATTTCCCTTATCATTTCAAGCCATGCATCAGAGGAAGTCTATTTACTCTGAACTTCTACAGGTAAGATAGCTTCTATCTTAACCCCTGCCAGGTCCTTTTCCATGTGTAACTTTCTTATGCAAGCTCTTGTATAGGACTAAGTATCTGTTGAAACTACCATTACAAACTTCTGGAGAGCTCTAGTCCCTTTGGGTCCAAACTAAAGACTAAAGGCTCTTAACTATTTTAACAACAAGAAAAAGTATATCTTTTGTTTTATTCAAAGTTATGATCTTGGTTTTTCCTCCAATATAGTACCATCTCAACAGCCAACACCAGTTGAGAGAAGGTTCCAATTAAGTTATGGTACAAATCATAGGTCAGTAGACAAAATGCTTTTCTTTTATACTTACACAAGACTGGTTACACAAAATATACCCTTCCAAAATGTTAAATCTAATATATACAGTTAAACTACTTATCTGTACCTAAAATATATGTGACAATGAATATTTAATAAAATGAAAATACTTAACAAAATCACAAGTTTCCCTTTTACCCTGCATTTTTAATTAACTATATTTTCTTTCCTAATCTTCATATTTAAGGACTAAGAGTTCTGTTCCTTTTATCCAGGGCTTAGTGTCCTTTACCTTACATTTAGTCTTGTATGATCTTCTACCTTTCAGCATTTATACTTAAGTAGGTGCTATTGAAGTTTCAAGTAGCCTTGTAATTGCTCCCTTTTACTGAGCTGTTTCTTTGGCTCTCAGTCCTTATCAGTTCATAGTAAGGAGAAAGCAATTACTTGTTGCTGGTCTGCATCTCTGGAAGGCTTCTGAGGCCACAGTGTTTGGCTACTTGTTTCTCAGCTGTACCAACTTCTGAATCTCTTTGTTCTCTCACCCAACTATTTTGCTCTGAACTCCTCTATGCATGACTAATTACTTTTGCTTTCCAATACACTCATCTTTGTCTCTTCTACCAACACCCACCCTTCAGTGTATCACTTTTACCTGTAGTATAGATACAGCTTCTAATTTTATACAATAGTCAAAATCAATTAAAATTATCTAATATCAATATGGAAAGAGGAAAGCATGGACTAACATAGATTTAAATTGGATTAAATTTGTATTTTCTAAAGCCAGAGCGGACTGCTCTGACCATACCAGTATAAACCCACAAAGAGTAGGGACAATATTTAGTTATTTGAAACCTTGTATTTTCTTCTTGCCAGTCTATCACAATTTTCTAATCTACATTGTCCTACTTGCTGTTTTGTAAATTAAAAATTAGCTTGATATTGAGAAATAACAGTTTTGCTGCTGGGAAGCTTTCTCTTTATTCTTTGCTTCAGAAAATCCTGGATATGTGTTAATCATAGCTATGGAAGGTGGAAATGAATTATCAGACAGATATAAGAAGTCTTATATCGTAAAAGTATGGTTAGATATTAAAATGTGCTAAGTGTCCTTTAGAATTCAGAATATGATTAATAAATAAATAGAGGAAACTGGTAAGTTAAAGACACAATATAGAAGTGAGCTTGATATGTTTTCATCAGTGGAAACAATTCGGTTGATGTTTTTTTATTTACACTACTATTTCATAAATTTTCAGTTTTTTTATAAGTTGTCTGAATTGAAAAGCCAGGGTGATGGAAAATAATAACAATAGAACACAGAAATACTTTATACAAGAATTTATAGTGAAATAGAAGACAAGATCCTTCGTTAGCACCATGGACAGAGATGGAGGTAATACTTATTCATCCATTTATTCAACAATTTTTAACCCTTCACAATGAAGTTCTTTGAACTTGTTTTAGGTTAAAATAAATTAAATATTTATACTAACAGAATGATATTATCCATCAAAACTTTATACATTCTTAAACTTCAAAACTACTAAATATGATAGGGATAATGAATAAAGATCATATTCTTCATAGTGAATTATATATTCTTATATTTAATAGTATTGTCTGAACAGCTTTCAATGATCAATTGATGCTAAATGGATTATATTATAGTTGATCAGATGAGTTATACTTGTCACGTATGTATACATGATGCCGGTATATACAGACCTTTCAAACTTGATTTTCCAATAACCATAAACTTTAATGCAACTCTTCACTTAGACTATGGTAGTTTATCTGAAAACAGATAAACTACCTGCTTCTTATATTTATTTTAAATATTAAATAGTATTCATATAATACATTTCAGTTGAGACTTGAACCTGAATCTTCTATTCTTAATTTAGCTTTTTACCATCCTTAACCATTACTCTTACTAATTTCTGAGATAAAGTAATATAACACTTATCTAGATGCATATACAGTATAAAAAGTATGGCTGCTTTTGCTTTTCACATTCAAAATTGTTTTCAGATTTTTGTTAATATAGTCAGCCATAATTAACCTACATTGGCTATCCAATGAAGATTATAATAGGTAAGAATAAGCATACTATGTTTGTTATGCACCGTTGCACTAGAACAGGAATACTTTTCTACTTTCCCTCCATTCCTGCATTCCCTATATTATCATCTTTATTGCTAAGCTAAACTTAAGGGGATGTTTTTTTTAAAAAAATAGGAAAGATTCACCTGAAATTATCAGAAATTATTGTTTAATTTAAACGAAGTATCAAGTATCCTTCTGTACCCCAAAAGTGTGAAAAAGAAGAGTATTGGTAAGCTGTACTAACAAAAAAAATTACAATTAAACATTAATTTATGACTTTTTTCAGAAGCTACAGCAATTTAATACAACTACATTTTAGTACATTATTGTTATACTAATCATTATTACAATTAATAATTTAATATATATTTTAAAGGAGCACTTCAGCTCCTATAGACAGCTTTGTTTAAAAATAGGTTTAGTTTTGTAGCATTTTGAGACATAATCACTTTACAATGTAGAAAAGTGACCAGAATGCAGTTTTGCACTTATTGTGCATTTTAATTAATTCTTAAAATATAGAAATAGTTTGCTACATAGTTGAAGAACTAGAAATTGTCAAAGTATCTGTGACAATCTAGATGTTACTGAGCTATAGTTCCGGTACTGCTAGTTAATCACCTAACCACAATTACAGCAGTTCAAAAATACCACAGACCACAGGTTCCCCATCCTTGCTTTATAGTGTCTCTTAAAAGCTGCACACTGATCACATGGTAGAAAAGAATTATTAATCTCTGAGAGGTCAAAATACTTTTGCTATAGAAAACATTATTACACACAGATGTTTAAAACACAATAGTTCTCTTGGTTTTGTTCAACTTTACTTTTAATACAATTAAAATGCATTATAATGCTTTGGTAAAGCAATGAACATTCAATAAAGACTTCACTACATGTTTATACAAGACCCTAAAACTTTGGCTTTATAGAATGTATTTGATGTTGAAGCATGCTCAAAATTAGTGGCCATATCAGTATTTTTATGCAAATGCTGTGTGTGTGTGTGTTTTTACTGTTCACACAAGTCATTCAATTTTCTGATATCTAACATTTCCCTAATATAAAGTCTCAACTTTATATATTAAATATATGCACTATATATTTAAATTATGAATCAATTTCAAAATATTAAATATGAATAAATTTCCAAATATTAAATAATTTTCATTCTCTGTATTTTGCCTAATCTGTGAATAAAAACTAACATAGATGCAAACTGGGAGAATTTCTGAGACAAAATTACTATATTGACCTCTCATAAATCCTAGTAAGACAACCTAAGCCTTTTTTCATTTTTGGGCTGGCAGCACTTCAGAGCATTAAGTGTAAAAGAGAAGGTAAGTAATTCACCATACCTTCTCATTGTTATAATGGGGAAAGACGTTTTGATACATTTACAGTGTTCCTCTGGGGATATTCCATCAGTTATAGCTAACTTTAATGGACAATAATTGATTTGAACTTTCTACTTAGCACAAAGCTGTAAACAACTTCAATCCAGGCTACAACAGTGAGCTAGTGGTTAGTAAAATGGAAAAACATTTGAAATTTTTTTCTGGTGGGTCATGACATAGCTTAAGAATTAGAAAAATAAGTATATTCAGCATAGTTTTAAAATAGACGTTATAGGACTATGAATTCCTGTATATAACAAATTTTAGGTGTGAAAGGTGCCAATATATGGCAAATGGAGGTGCTGTAGATGATTTTGCTTAATGACTGTCTAATTTAGCAACAATTAATTTTGGGCTCACTTGTGGTTATAAATTGAGAACTACGTATACTACGGAAGTTGACAGATAGTCTCACAGAATCATAGTTAGAATGACTTTACATATTACTTTAGTCCAACCCTCTATTACAGGATGTATTACAGCTTTTCTGACAACTGACCATCGAGGCCTTATTTGAAAACATTTAGCTAAGGAGAATTTACCACTTTGTGTGGCGGTCTACAGTACTGGCTGACAATTCCTTCAGATATTTAGCCTGGACTTCATTTGTTGTAATTTTAATCTGTTGGGTATAGTTCTAACTTCTGGGGCAGCTGACAATAATTTCATTCTCCAGATTTGAAAACAGTGATATTATATTCCCTCAGTCATTTTTTGTGTATGCTAAACATATCCAGATTCTTTACTAATTCCTTGTAGGGTTGACTTTTTATTTTTCACTGTTCTTTCAGAATTGTAATATTCAAAACTGGATACAAAAATCCAAAATGAGGTCTGACTAGGGTACAGTAGAATACAGCAATTAATTCTGCGGTCTGTTTCTCTTCCTATACCTCAGATAGCATACCCTTCTAGCATCTGCCTCACACTGTATTCTTTTGTTATTATTGATGTGGTAGCTGTGTTTGTCCTTGGTTAGTGAAGAGACAACAGAAAGGTAAAATCATGGTCGCTCTCAGACCTGTTGTGCCCCAGCTGAGAATGAGAGAAGTGATGATGATGTAACAGAAAATGGAACAGTAGAATAGTCCCAAGGTCTGGCATTCAGCCTTCATCTTCTATAATAGATGATTATATCCTTGATAGCCCTAGGTTCCATCTTCTACTTTTGAATGCCAATAAATCTGCCCTCGTTCACAATTTATTGTGAAGAAGAGGGCAACTTGGCATGTATAACCATATGTCAATTCTCCCTGCAGAGAAATAGGTTCTATAATAGGGGTGTCAAACTCACATTATCACGGCAGCGTCACATGATGTATTGGGACTATTTTCCACTTCACTAAAATGGGTGTGGCCGTGGCCAGTGTGTGACGCATCCGGCCCGCGGGCTGGGAATTTGACAGCCTGTTCTATAAGATGAAATTTACAGAATTCCAGAGGGATCTGCATAGAGATGTAATTGATTTATTGAAGTGGATAATCTGTGAATACCTCAATCAGAGCAGATGGAAATGTAAACACTTGGAAAATGGAGAAAGGTGAACTACAGCAATGTTAGCTAGAAATGGGATAAGAAAAGATGGGTTGGGTTTAGATGAAGTCATCTCTTTGCAAGGTTGATCTTTCTTTTTATGTCTCTTTTTATTCTTGTGTGATTTTTTTTGGCTGCATTTCCTATCCCTTTAATCTAAATAAGCAATCACACTGAATCTATTTTCTAAATCCCTACTAACAATGGCAAGAGTTAATTTTATGTTCTCCTCTAAGAATGATCAGACATAAGGTATGCAGGAGATGGTAGCCTTCTATCCTACCTAATATACTAAACACTGTCTTCATAGCCTTAAAAACTACATTCTTAAGAACTAAGCTACATTCACAAAGAAAAAAGATATCACAAAACAAAAAGTCAAAATGCTGGGAAATATAGAAGAAGAAATAAATAAAAGACAGTAGAATGAAGAAAATAAAAAGAACAAAAAGAAATGTGTATATCCAATACCATGATCCAGAGTACCAAAGCAGCAGTCAAAAACAAAGTTAAATAGACAGGTCAAAAATCCAATAAAAGTTCAAGCTGGGGCAAACCTCTGCCAAGAAGTCCCACACAAGCTTTGAATCACATAAGTATGAATCATAGAGACTATTATAAGATACATGTCAATAGAGACTATTATAAGATACATGTCAATACTATATGTAAGTATCAAAATAGATATAGGTTTTGTTATAACATCCCAGCAATCTGGAGAAATCTAATGCCTGTGATAAAACTATTAGTGATCAGTTGATTAATTCAAGCCTGTTTTGTCACCCATACTCAGTTAATTTCTCAGGTGGCTAGCAACAAGGCTAGGTTTACTATGTTGGAGTCTATATGCCAGTGGCATGTGATCACACTAACGTAACCTGCCATTGCCCCCTGGGATTTGGAATTTGGTTGCTATGGTGTGTATATTAAATATATGCCATAGAATATCCTGACAATGTATTTCTCATTATACATTATGTGAATCAGTTGCATGTATTTGCTTTGGCCTGCTTGGAAGCAAAATTAAGTTAATAGATAACAGGAAGGGAAAGAAGAATTAATATTCAGCTTTGCTTGGAGTAACAAACTGATGAAATCAAGTGAAATATTTTATTCCTGTTCCTTTTGATATAATGATATATCAAAGACACAGAGCACAAATGTAAGTCATTAGACATAACCATACATTAAAAAAAAATCATCAGGAAAGATTATTATGTTGATTGTTGCAACAAGCAAGTCTTATATTATCTTAAACTCAGCCAAGAAGCATATTAAACTCAGTCAACCTTCTTATTGTGTATGATTCCTTATTCTCTTATCATTGACATGGTACCAATCATAATTCTTGACAAAGGTTTTTGTGAAAAGTCATATTGGCAAGTTAATCAAGGATAGATATATAGCTTTTATCACACAAGATAAACTAATTATACATAAACTGTTATACATATACATACAGTACACACATCAAGAACTTTTCTCTTAGCAACTGATGAACTATAAAATCTGATATTAAACACTGAAATTATATAGGAATGGATCAACTCAAAAGTTTACAATTCTTCAACTGAATTAGCAACCTTAATTCTCAATGCGTTACTGGATTCAGAATATTACTAAACTGTCAAAAGTTTCACATGTATAGTGCACTGAATTAAGAGAATTTATAATTTTTAGTACCATACTTGTTACCTAATCGACTTTAAAACAGTGTCAAACTACAGCCACAATCCACTCAGTGAAGCATGGGAAGGTGGAGAATAGAATGGAATTCAGTGGGACAAGAAGTTTCTTTTCAGGGAATTTTGGCTGAGCTCTTGTGAGAAACAGACACAAAATCTGTTATTTCAGGCTCAGAGACCAAAATCTCTGGGAGATCTGGAACTGTAAATAAACTTAGGAGGAAAAATTCAGAGTTTGAGGGATATTTTTATTTTTATTTATTCAGTATTGCTAACTCAATTTTCAGCAATTTGATAACTGTCTTTATCCCACTGTTTTTCTGTCTGTTTTTCATTGTTTGCTCAGAGAGTTTATAGATGACTATATGCCAACTGTGGTCTGTAGAACTCTCCATTTCACATAGCAGTGAAATTATTATTTAAAATTATAACTTGATTACTCTTATTAAAATATTTTCCTTAAACATTCTAGTGTTGGTTTTATAATCTAGTTAAATGTTGGGGTCAGCCTATGGAGATTCTCAGTCACCCGGGTCATAGTCGTGTCAATGGTGCTTTTTCAAAAGGCAACAGGACTTTGTTTTTTCTTGAAGACGTTTTGCTTCTACAATTCTTTAACCCCATGCTAACATACTGTTGGGATCAGTGTGTTAGCAGGGGGTCTCTGCCATGGGATTATATATATTATGTATATGATTAGTGATTTTGTGATTTTACTGAGCCTCAGTACAAAATTAGAGGGTTTGTTTGTTTGATTGATTTGCTTTACTAGAATTCATTGTTTTTATTTTGTTTGCTGTCCATAATTTCTTGGGATGGATGGATGGTCATACAAATTGGACAACTAAATATGTACCTGCTTAGGCGTAGTAATCCTGATGAGGAGATGAAACTGGAACCATTTATTTAAAAGTGTATTTTGAGGAATTTCCTATTTTGTCACTCTTCATCCCACTTTACAGCCTATTTGTGAATGGTGGCAGTATAACTATCTGAAACTCTTTCACCCAGATAGAGGCAATGTGAAAATTAAAATTGTAAGGCTGTTGATTCTAATACTGTCAAATACCTTGCTACTATAGTTATCCTATTACAGTGTTTCTTGAAGTGTTGTTCTAGGATCCTTGGAAGACCACTCGGAAGTCTTCAAAATCAAAATTATTTGCCAATCTATGTTGAAAAATAATACAAAATTCCGTCAAACAATCATCAGAAGTGTTAGCAACAGTGAATGTATCAGTTTTAATTTTTAATATGGTATATATTGATCAATATAGTCCATATAAAAAACTGGGAACAGTCCTGAAAAAAATACAGTTTAAGAAACACTATCCTGTTATGTTCAGAGAAAGCAAATGCCTAATTATAGACTTGCGAAAAAGAAAGAGGGATTGCAAACTTCACTAAGGTCTAATCTCATCACAAAGTTATCTCTATACTTTGCTCGGTCTAATAGATGACAGGTAAAGGTTTCCTTCAGGGAAAAATAAAGTATACATAATTTCATTAGCAGAGTAATTAGTGACTTGAAAAGGAAGGAGCTTTCTCCAGTACTTAAATGCTGAATTCTAATGTCCAAGCAGGGATTCTAGAATGCCAGTATTTCTTCTAAAAAGTAGAAATAAGGATACGTTTTAATAGATACTAAGTTAGTAGATAATTAATTAATTATCTTATTTAAGATAATTTAATTTATCTTAATAGTGGCTTTATTTTTTCCTTTCAAAAGCCAAACCTAATATTTTAGATAAATTATTTCTTATTGAGTCTTTCACTGTAAAATGCTTTTCCAATGTTTTTCTTATTCTAGACTTATTCTAGTAATTTCATTATTACATTCTGGCAAAAAGTGGCTGGAGGTCAATAGTTCATATTTTTGTAAAAAAAATTGGCAAATTCCATGTTATGTGTATGTTTGCCAATCTTTACAAAATAAAGAATTTGTCTTGATTCCTAGCAAGAATAACCAAATAGACTTCTGTTATCACACGGTATGTATTTAATGCTGGTTACATTACAAACTTACACAAAACAATTCAATTTACTTAAATAATTGTAGAGCTATTTATATGTTTACAAATGTCTTAATTCTTATTCATTTGGCGGTAATCACTTATGACTGTCACTAAAAACAATTCCAAAAAGGGTTAGAGATAAAGAATTGTCAACATTCACAGAAAAAAGCATATACCTTAAAAATTATAATTTATCATGTCAGCAGAATAATTAGCAGAACCAGGATTATATCAGCTTATAAATAACTTATATTCCTCGTGTGTGTGTGTGTGTCTTCTTACTACCTAAATATAGAGTAAAATGGGGTACTTCCTATGCCCACTAGTGAGTGAGGGGCACGTTTAATCATAGTTCCTTCCTCTACTAGTTCCATTTAGTGCATGTGGGGGTACAACTGAATTATGGATGCCTCACAGATTGAATCCCATCACATTTGTACAGATGCAACCAAAAATACTGGTGCCCTACCACTTTTCACCAATCCCAATTTATTACATATTAAATTTATATACAGTGACTTGGGCAGTTTACAGCATTAAAATATCACAATATAAGAATCTAAAAAGTCATCCTCCTCCGGTTCTCACAATCAAATGAGCTACCCGATCAGCTCTGTATAAACCTGGGGCCACCTGACAGAATCATATCTTCAGGGCCTTCCAAAAATGTATCAAGGTGGGGCCAAATCTTACCTATGTAGTAATGGTGTTCCAAATGGAGGAAACCATCACTTAGAAAGCCTTTTGATGACTAGAACATGGGTAACTGTGAGTGACTTTTGGTGACTAGAAAATGGGTAATTGTGAGGAGGGCATGTTGGTCCAGGAATGGAAACAACTGGTGCACAACTGGCAGTAGCCCAAAGGCTTTCCTGCCATAACTGTCATCTGTCCTTGAGAGGAGTTATGAGTTCAAAAGAACCCTCAGATTATGCACCTGGTAGTTCTGGAGCAGTGTAACCCCATCCATGATCAATGGTGGTAATTCTTCAAGAACCAAAGCTACTCCATCTAGCCAGGTTTTAGCCTGTTATTCCCATCCAGACCATAATGGCCTCCAGGCATGGACGATAACTCACGAAACATTGCTTAAGTCATGACAGGCAGAGATGTATAACTCACAAGATGGGAGATAAACAAATTAAACAAACAAAAAAGCATTATCAGCATACTGATGATATCCATACTCCATGGTGATGGATGATCTTACCCAGGAGTATCAAATATATGTTAAACAGGAACAGAAAGATCACTGCAGCACTAACGGATCCCTGTGAGATCCGACAAAATAGGGGTCGAAAGTTGAACTTCTTGCTCCCAATCAACACCAATTGAAAACAGTCTTGGTAGAAGGAAGTGAACCAGGACAACATGGTATCCCCAACTCCCAGGCTCTTTCCAGAAAGATATCATTGTTGACATTATGTAAAACATGCAGAGGTCAAGTAAAGCAATGATAGATGCACTATCCCCATACTACTATCACCAAAGATCATCAAAAAGTATGACCAGTGCATTTCCATCCCATATCCTGGCCTGAATCCCAACTGAAACAGGCAGATAATCTGTTTTATCCAGGATCCTCTGTTGTTGCAGCATGACCCCTTCCCAGAAAGCAAAGGTGGGTAAAAAGACAAAAATTGTCCATTAGGTGGGACCTAATAATGGCTTCTTAAGGAGGGGACAAACCATGACGTCCTTAAAGGGATGGGACAATACCATCTCATCTAAAGAAGCATTTATCACTGTCACTATCACATCACACACACACACACACGAGGATTTTATCAGCCATGGGGGACACTAGTCTAAAATGCAGGTGCCAAACTCACATTCCCTAAAATCCTGTCTACTATATCAAGACCAATAGGGTCAAACTGTTTCCAGAAAACTGGTAAAGGGCCTACCCTGGTCCATTTCCACTGGACCAGTGTCCACACTAATATCTGATTGGAAATGAATCTGAATTACTTTATCTGTCAGAAAATCAGCAAATTCATCAGCATGCCCCTGCAGATAGAACTTAGACCTCCTTACACAGAACATGGGTCATCTTAAAGAGGGTGATTATATACAGATGCAATTTGTGCACAGAAGTAATTCTGCTTCACCGTATGAATTGCCACAAGGTAGATTTAATAGCAGCCCTAACCAAATTCAGTTGAGACAGTTTTTCATCTTCTGCCAGTGGCATTCTAGACATCTCTTGATCTATTTTATCTCTCTCAATCCCTCTATATACCATGTGGCAATATGAGATCTATAGGTCAGCAGAGGGCATGTGGCAGCAATCCTATTTATTCCAGATGACAATTAAAATCTCAGCCGGATTATGCAGCAGATCTTCAGGTATAACCGCCAGCTCCCCCCAAACCCACTGAGTGCATCAGTCATGTGGGGTGACCTGCTTGACTCCACCTCCCTGCAAAGCTGTGCAGTGCTAGAAAAGTTGATCACCAGATTGTGATCGGACCAAAAATAGGTCCATCCAATCCAGATCACAAAGACACCACTCTGACAAAAACGAAACAAACCTACAGTAGCATGTGATCACTACCCTTAGTCAGACCATGAATTATTTTGGGCAGGCTCATGGAAGTCTTGGTTTCCATGAATTCCAAAGCTACCTCAAATTCCCCAGAACTGTAAGCCTGGGAAACTCCACCACCAGCCCTGCAGACTAAGAAGATGGAGGCTAGTACAAAAGCAGCAATCTCAACTGATCACTAGAGTTCACCTTAAGAAAAAGACTCTCAGGGCTGCAATTGTGGGAAACGACATGGACTTAATTATTGGTGTTATAACTTAATATTTCACAGTATGCCTTTTTGAGCCAATAACTGTAATCAAATGCTTTATGTAGTTCTAAATAAGATTCTATACTTTTCAACAGGCTATTTTCCCCACTCTTCTTGAACAAACAGCTTGGATTTCTTCTCCCAATTATGAATTTCAGCATTTTCCATAGGTATTCTACTGGATTCAACTCAGAATTCATAATGGGCCACTTCAAAACAGTCAGTGGTTTGCTTTTCAACCATTTTTGGGTTCTCTTAGATGTATATTTTGGTCATTATCCTCTGAAGGTTCTGTGACTGAACACAAGCTTTCTACACTGGGCATGATGTTTCACATAGGAATGCCTTGCCAGTCTTCTGATTTCATTGTGCCCTGAACAGATTCAAAGCACCTAGTGAAGGAAACAGTAAAGCAATCCCGTAACACTATGAAATCTGATATATGTTTCACATCTGATCCATGGATCAGGGATGGTGTTCTTTCTTAGTGAACTTAGTGCTGTTCTGATGTACTAGAAAGCTGTGCTTTGATTTTACCTGTTTAAATGATATTCTCCAGAAGGACAATGAACAGCATCTCTATTTCCAAAAGATATCTACTTGTTGGTACTTGTTGGTAATTGTTTTGAATTAATTTCAGTTGCTTTCATATGGCGTTATCCTTGCATCTGAAAATACAAGTTCCATTTATCTCTATATAAATCTCAGCTAAAATGCATATATGATCTCTCTGTTTCTCTCTTTCTCTCTCTCTCTCTATATATATATACACACACACATTATACATACACACATATACATACTTGCAGTGTGTGTGTGTGTGTGTATAAAATCTGGCAGAACTTTCAGAAATTGCAAGCTTCTGAGATGAACAAATGGGCACAGTTTTCTTTTTAACTGTTTTGAACACCATGTGTTGAGAGAAAACAACAGAACGGAAACTGCTCATCCAAAATGCTAACTTGTGGTACAGCACAGCCAAAAAGCAGGTGTGTGCCACACAGTTTACTTTTCTAACATGCCTACCACATGTCACTCAATTCTGTTACCTCATTTACTTTATTTGGAAACTTATTCTGTTATTGGCAATAGTACATGGCTCAGCTTAAGATCTTTAAGAAAGTGTATGACCTTTTATATTAAAATATAATTTGAGAAAACACTGAGTAGAATAATAGAAGCTCATCACAAAATAATCCTTTGAATTATCTGTTCTGCCTCCACTTTTCACAAATGTGCTTCAGATACTGTTATTTCCATTAGGATAATATACTGCATAAAATCCAGATATGCAATACAATCTTACTAATTTGTACTACTGACTGAGCAGCTAATGAATTGATCTAACAAAATTTCAGTATATTTTTCCACAGAACACATTTTGTTGATTCATTTAACAAATTATCTTTGTATGAAATGTTAATACAGAGAAAGATACAAGATAGAGAATAGCAAGACTGTTCTGAGGTAAAACACTGCTATCCCTGGAGAAAAGGAGTGCAAATTTAACCCAAAAAAAAAGAATCTTTGTAGCTTCAAAAGACATGCTTTTGATATTGCATCAGTATTGTAATGCCATTGTTTATAAAACAAAAATAAAAAAATAGAAAAAGTGTTCATCAATGTATGTCTATTACACTTCCGGCTGATGTCGCTAAGACACCAGACGCAGAGAAACAGAGCTTTCCGTTCCTATGCTGGCTTCTCCTTGTTTGTGGGCTCCAAAAGGAGCCAAAACCACGTTGGAGGGGCAGCAAAGCTAAGGAAGGGCGCTCTGTGAGGTCACGGGAGAGATCACAACTCTTCTGGTGAGCCCCGGGGCTATTTTCCTCTATGCCATGACGAAGACAAGAGGCAGTCTAAGATGGCCAACGTGAAGGTGGGATAGCTGAGGGAAACGCTGGAACTATTTACCAAAAAAAATCAACATTATTTTTTCATTGGGAAAGATTGGAAAAATGGTCTAATATTGAAATTTAATTAAAGAGCACCGCCTGCTGATGAAAGGAAGAATAATATATTCCCAAAATTCTGTTCGTCTACTGGGAATTTAAATGTGATAACACAAAAAAAAATATTACTGAAAAGACCCGAGGATTACAATATAACATTGGATTGATAGACGGACCTAAGGAGGTTTTGGAAAATTTAAGGGGCTCTCCAGAGGAACAGGTAGATTAAGCTTGGAATATAAAGAAATAAGAATATTGAACTTTTTGAGAACTTTTTGTTTGTAGGTTTAAACATATGGTCTTTGGAGTATTGGGCAAAAGACGGATTCAATAAAACTTAACGAGATGCTTCATCAAGAAGATGGAGTGGAGTTTGGGAAGAGGTGGCATCAGCAATTCAAAGTACAAAGGAGACACTCACAAGACACTGCCAGGAAATTATGAAACAAATTGAGAGTATAGATGAAAAGCTATGAGACACAATACAAAAGACAGTGAATCTTCAAGACACCCAGGAAGACAAGGAGCCAACTGAAAGAGGAGATGAAAAAAAGGGACAGATAAAACAAATGGAAAAGAGAAAAAAAAGGAGATACTAATAAAAAAAAAAGGAATTGATGACATATGCCAAGAGGAGAGTACTCTAAGGAAATTAAAAAAGAAACTAGAGAAAGAGGAAGATT